>CAUYPK010078897.1:0-30707 GCA_963574355.1 Loris lydekkerianus | reverse complement strand
GGGGGTCCGGGGTGGGGACAGACTGCTCGTGTGGACAGGGAATCCTGGAGGGGGGTCAGGGGTGGGGACCTACTGCACGTGTGTACAGGGAATCCTGGAGGAGGTCTGCCGTGGGGCGGGTCGGGACCGAGTGTCCGGGACTGGGGTGATGTGGTGTGCTCTTCCGTGATGGGGGTCAGGGGTTGGGACAGTCTGCTCGTGTGGACAGGGAATCCTGGATGGGGGTCAGGGGTGGGGACAGACTGCTCGTGTGGACAGGGAATCCTGGAGGGAGGTCAGGGGTGGGGACAGACTGCTCGTGTGGACAGGGAATCCTGGAGGGAGGTCAGGGGTGGGGTAAGACTGCTCGTGTGGACAGGGAATCCTGGATGGGGGTCAGGGGTGGGGACAGACTGCTCATGTGGACAGGGAATCCTGGAGGGAGGTCAGGGGTCGGACAGACTGCTCGTGTGGACAGGGAATCCTGGAGGAAGGTCAGGGATGGGGACAGACTGCTCGTGTGGACAGGGAATCTTTGAGGGAGGTCAGGGGTGGGACAGACTACAGCAGGCAGGTCCTAAAATGGAAGTGGGGAATGGTCAGAGGTAGCCAAACAGCCAGGAGAGAGATGATGCCCAAAACCAAGCTAGGAAAGTGTTTCTACTGCTCTGCTGCTAAATCAAAAAGATGCGGCTGAGTGGGTGTGGTGGGGGGCAGGGCACACTTATAAACTTGATTCCATTTATATAAGAAACAAAGTATGTGAACAAAATACGTGCACCCTCTAATGTTCTGAAATGTAAAAAAAAAAGTAAATGAATAAAGATATTATAAAAAAGATGAAGACTGAACATCAACAGGACAAATTAGACGTATCTGTAGAGAGAGAGAGACAGACAGAGTTACCATGAGGAATTGGCTGGGTCAGTCACAGAGGCTGAGAACCCAGGGGAGTCTGTAGTGGAATCTGAGTCCAAAGTCCTGGGAACCAGGGGAGCCGATGGGGTTCACTCCAGCCTGAGGGCAGAGGAGCAGGGTCTGCAGATGGCCAGAAAGGCTCCTCCTTCCTTTCCCCCACATGGACCCTCGATGAACCCGTGACGCCCACCCACCGGCTCCACTTAGTCCACCCACTCAAATACTTGCTTCTTCTGGAAACACGGAAATAATGTTCAGCCGCATGTCTGGGTACCCAGGACTCAGGCAAGTTGATTCATACAATTAACTGTCCCATTGACTATTGGGGTCAACAGCACATTGGGAGCACTCCTAGTAAGGGCTGAGTGCAAACCTTACTGAAGCAGGTTCAGGGGAGACTCAGAGAGAAAAGCTGCTGGGAACAAGTGTTTCCCAGTCTTGACTAATCCCCCAGCATGGGAAGGACAGCAGGGATGGGGCATACAGGGCATTTAGATCAGGTGGTGGCTCTTTCTGCGAAGGCAGGTATCTGCACACCAACAGACAGTCCAACCCAGGGGCACGCGCTTCAGACTGTCCCTGAGCAGGAGAGGAGGGTGGGGCCCAGGGGCACAGGAGGACCTACTCTCAAGACAGGCGGCCATGCTGGGCTCAGGCACCCTTCACGGCCATAGTGGTCGACACGGCTTCTGTACAGAAAGGGTGGACATGTGGCGCAGCCCATGGAAACTCTTCTGCCTGCTCCTGTTTTCTCAGAGATGCAGGAAGCCAGTGCTCAGCTGAGAACAGCTTTAGGGGTAGGGGGTATAAGGAAGAGGAAGGCATGGGGGGCCCAGGAGAGTGGGGTGCAGACAGCAGAGGAGAGAGGATGGGCTCTGAAGGAGAACTCGGGGACCCACCCCAAGCCTATGACAATCACGGAGAGAGAGTGACTGAGACCCAGAACCTAAAATCTTCCTAGAATGTGGGACTTCACTCAGGGGGTGCTAGGGGTCTGTTCTGCTCTGGGGTTGGGTCATGACTACAGGACAAACAGCCCTGGAGTGAGAGGGCCGGCTGACGAGGTAGAGAGCAGGAATAGCACGGGTGGTGAGAAGCAGCAAGGGGGACTGCCTTTGGGTCTTGGAGAGCACCCCCTGGCCCCACCCTGAGAGCACTGTCCGTGACCTTGCAGAGCCCAGCAGAGGCTGAGCATGTGGGAGGTCTAGGGGAGTACCATGGCCTTGACAACTGTCTCTAGCACCGAGGCCAGAGGACAGAGCCACACACTTAACAAGGGTCACCCCACACATGGGTCACAGGGTCCCACATATACACAGGGTCACCCCACACAGAGATTCACCCCCCACATGGAGCTGGGAACCATACAATTCTATCTTCATTCAGCCCACAGTGTATCGAGCTACCCCCCCCCCCCCAGTCCTTTATGGAGAGACTTCAGTGACTGTGCCTCCCCAATCCCTCTGGGCAATTCTCCCACTCCAAGAGGCCACTCTCAGCCTGAGTAATGCCAGGTCTCACCTGGGGACATCTGGGGACTGAGAGCTTCTCAGTCACACCTGTATCAGAGAGGAGAGAGCCAGGAGGAACCCAACCTAACAGCCTCCCTGAGCCAAGGATGTGTCTGTGTCCCTTCCGAACTGAACACACACACAGTGTGTGTCTGGCCAGAGGCCAGCACCTTTGTTTCCCGTAGCAACTGCTGGTTGGAAGCCATATGACTCTTGCCATGTGGGCACCATGGGAGGCAGCAGGAGGCAGCTGGGCTGGCAGAGCAGTGCCCGGTCCCAGGAGCAGTTGGAAGGACACAGCCATGCTCACTCCTAATTTCTTCTCCTGCTCATTTCCCACCCCTGCCTCTCTACCAGGCAGAGCAAGGTTACCCATTGTGACAGCCGTAGGCCCTGACTGACCTATTCCAGACTCACTAGCAAACGTTAACAAGCTCTGCCAACCAACCTGCATTGCCGTTCACTTGCCTTTCCTCAAGCAGCTGTGCCAAGGGACTCAAAGACCTCTTCCGTTGTCTTGTCACTTCTCTAAAATGTTACAGTTGTTGGTTGAAGATGCTATGTAAGCTGTTTTTAAAGCCACCGCTTAGAGAACTGTGCAACGCTTGGTGTCTCCCTTGTGCATATAAAAATATGCGTCAACAAACTTCTGTTTATTTGTCTTTTGTTAAAATGTCCTTCGTTACAGGAGTACCTTGCAGCTAAGAACCTAAGAAGATTGAAGAAAAAAATTATTTCCCCCAATGGAGGGATGGGTGAGTGGATCATCAGCCCTTATGAGAATATAAGGCAATGAGGAGTAGGGAAGGGAATGAACAGCGGTACCCTCTGGCTGATATTTAGATTTTACAGACCCTAGTCCAGCCTGTCCTCCCCTTCCCTTCCCATCACTTTGGCCCCTTCCCTTGCTTTCTCTCCCTTGCTTCTCTACCCTGGATCATCTTGGGCCTCTCTCCAGCTCTCCAGCCAAGCGAGACACTCAGCACTGGCCCCTGTGGGCAGCAAACCTACCCAGTGGGCCAAGGCTCATCATGTATAGCATCTTAGATTTCAGATCCCTAAAATAACATTGCTCTCTGCCTGGAACTTTAGCTTGTTTTCCAGGGACAAAGAAGCCCTTAATGGGTATCTTAGTAAAGAGGAGGAGGAAGGAAAGAGTGGCCGAGAGGAGGCCACCATCCTCGCTCATGAGCCACCATCTGGGAGTTGAATGGCACAGCCTCCAGGGGCTGGGGAAGGACCAAGATGTCCCTCTGAGATGGACGATGCCTGCTCAGGTTGGTGCAGGGGGAAACTTGGGGAAGGGCCAAGCCCCAAGAATGTGTCCTACACACAATACCCTTTCATGCCTCCTAAAAGAGAAGTAATAGTAACCCCATTTCACAGATGGGGAACCGAGGCAGCCGGAAAGCGACAACATGCCAACAATCTCCTAGCCAATGAGGGGCATGAATCTCCCTGACTTTAAAACCCTCGCCCTTTATGGAACCCCCAGGGTGTCTCCAGAATGCTTTGGGGGGCAGTAGGGAAATGATGAGCAGAAGAGGGAGGTGTCAACAGCCGGCGCACCCTGGCCCAGCTGCATGTACCCCCCGTTTTGGTCAAAAGCCCAGAGGCGCACGTGACCTGGCAGCCCAGATTTGAGCCTCCACGGGAGCAGCAGATGCTGAGCTCCCTGCCGCAATGAGATAGCATTAGCCCAGCGTGTGACAGCGATTAATAGCTTATTTCTCAAATCAGCCTATTAGAAATAATCATGCAGGCAACTGAGGGCCATTAATCTGCACTGGAACCCAACCCGCACGGGCTGACAGGCGGATGAGATCTGCAGAGGTGAGCGGGCGGGGAACTCTGTGCACCCGGAATATGACTGTGGACTGGAAAGAATCAGGGATGGGGCTCACGTAGGGTCCCAGACAGGGACCTGAATCTCTGGGGACACAGAGTGACCTGAGACCATATAGGAGGCTGGGTTTTCTTCTTAAGGTTCAAGGACAACTCCATTCAGAAGTGGCTGCCTAGACCCATGCCAAGGAGGGTTTTGACATCCGTGATCAATGCATGTGCTGCAGTGGGGGGAGGAGAGCAAGGGATCACACCCCTGAATTTGGTGTCCCTGCACCCAGTAGCATACCCAGGGGCAGGGAGAACACCCCAGCAGCATGGGGGTATTTCCTCACTGAGGCTGCACAGCACTCAGCACATGAGATAGATAATTGGCTCATCATTGTCTGTACATTCTCTGTAGGCAACCCCCTATCCGACTGAGGGTTGCCCACTGAGGAAAGACCACTCCCACCACCCCTGCCCAAACTGGTACCCTGTTCCTGCAGACAGGGTGGCCCCCATATGTGCAGTGACCTCTGTGTCCTGGGGCAGTCTGGCCCCTCACTCCCTTACCTCCACTTCTGACCCTCAGAGTTTCAGATACTACAGCGACAGCAGAAAAAAAAGGACGGCAGGACTTCACACTCAGATCTGAGATCTGGCCACAAAGGCCACTCCCAGAAATCAGACTTCCATAGGACTGGCTCAAGCCACTCCCTGCAAGCCCTTCCTCCAAGGCACAGCTCTTCATTTTGCCATAGTGGACAAATGAGAGAGGGATCTTTCCAGTTGCTTTTCCTGAAACCTGGGATCTTGATTCCATTGATGAGGGACAACTCCTGACTCTGTGTAACTTCCCTGGGGCCCTTGCCAGCCCTGAGTTCCTAGTCCTCCTGAGCATCAGTGTTGCTAGGATGCGGCAGGTACCATTCTCTGGCTTCTGAGCCTAGTCATCCGCAGCTCTCTCACAGGGTGGGAGCTGAGCCTTCCAGAGGCACCAGCTGGCAGAACCCTCCCTGAGAGTGTGCCTCCCACTCTGCCCAGGAGACCCTGCCTGGCTCTCTGCCTGTTCAACCACAGGGTCTCTGACCTGGACCTGACTTGTCTTTTCTGAGTCCTGCCTGGACTTCTCACCTGGATCCTCAGGGAGGCATCATCTTGGCCAGGTCCAAGGCTCCAAGGTGTGTGTGGCCGTAGCCCCAGCAGATTGTGGCTGTGATGCTCTGGCACGCTTCTCCCACCTCCCAGGGAGAGTTGTAGTAGCTACACTTTGGATGCAAATTGACAACACTTTTTATGTCCACTCCTGGCTCTTAAACACAAAGCCATGGTGTGCAGGTGCTCAGAAGGTCTGACCAGCTCTGAACAAAGCCGTGATGTCACCAGCTCTGAACAAAGCCATGATGACATAGGAAGATCTGAACATGGGTAAACAAAGGAGACAGCTGCTCACCCGACGGACAGGACACTTCAAAGAGCAAACCTCCCTCGACACCCTGGCTGATACCGAACCTTCCGAAATCAATCCCTATGAAAAGTCCTCCTAATGACATCGCCCCCCACAGGGACAGACAAGGTCAAATCTACTGATTTTCTGCAGCTGAACTTGGGCGACTCTAGGCACAAATGTCACCTGTCTTCCTGAGAGGCCAGTAGTGAGTCAAAAAACTCATTTCTATGGCTGGTCCCATGTTGCTGTTTAATTTCCAAGTGTGTGATTCATAGCAGGTGCTCATTTGGGTGGCTCAGACAATTTTACCCACCCGAGAACATGCACAAAAGAGAACAGCACCCCAGATGCACAATCCTCGGTCCCCAGAACAGACCCACCAGGCTTCCCTCACCACCCACAGAGGCTTCCCCTGCGACAGATGTGCTGATGATCGGAATCCGTTGCCAAGTACCTCACGGGCACATCTGCCTGCTGCAGTCGCCCCTGGGGTGTTAGTCCCTGTTGGAGTCCCACTTCTCACCTCAGGTGTGACGAGATTAGGGTCCCCCATTTCTGCTTTTGCTCCGGGGTGCCTGCTATTGTTGTGATGCCCAGTTGGTCACTGGCACAGCTCTCCATGGGGACCTGCTTAATAGCAATGGGACAGAGTTGTGCGTAATCCAGAGAAAATGATCCAAGGAAAAGAAGGGTCCTAGCTGTATCTTTAGAATTCCCAGGGGAAAGAAAAGAGCATTTGGAAAGTGTCCCCAACCAGTCCTTTTTGTGTCAAGACCACATTGACAAAGTCTCCTGTCTTCACCTCCAGACTGCCCTTTCTGAAGCCCCACCCTTTGGAAGAAATTTGCGGGAGAGAGATGGGAGATTGCACAGACCAGTGTCCATGGAAAAGAAGCCGTACTCTGTAGAATAATGTAAAGAGATTTATTCTGAGCCAAATTTGAGGACCAGGACCTGGGGCCATGCCTGAGAGCCTTGGGTACATGGACTCCTGGTGGTGGGGTTATAGTTTGGTTTTATACATTTCAGGAAGTAGAATTACAGGTAAAGTCATAAATCTGTACATGACAGGCATAGATTGATTTGGCCAGAAAAGGTGGGACATCTCAAGGCAGGGGCCCACAGGCTACAAGTGGGTTTAAAGATTCTTCAGTTGACAACTGGCTGTAAGAGTTAGGCTCTACTGTAGCCCAGGAGTCAGTAAAAGGGAATGTTGAGTTAAGATAAGGGACTGCAAACTAATACAACCTCTTTGGAAGGAAGTATGGAGACTCCTCAAAGAACTCAAATTAGACGTCCCATTTGATCTTACAATCCCATTACTATACATCTATCCAGATGGGGAAAAAAAAAAAAAAATCCCTTTATCATAAGGACATTTGCACTAGACTCTTTATCACAGCTTAATTTACAATCACCAAAATGTGGAAACCGCCTAAATGCCCACCAGCCTGGGAATGAATTAACAAGTTGTGGTGGTGGCGTGCATGCAGAGAGAAGGGAACTCTTCTACACTGCTGGTGGGATTGTAAGCTAATACGACCTTTTTGGAAAGAAGTTTCAAGAATACTCAAGGAAGTAGAAGTAGACCTACCATTTGATCCTGTAATTCCTCTACTAGGTATATACTCAGATGATCAAAAATTATTTTACAACAAAGACATTTTCACCAGAATGTTTATTGCAGCCCAATTCATAATTGCCAAGACATGGAAACAGCCCAAGTGCCGATGGACCCATGAATGGATTAACAAATTGTGGTATGTGTACACCATGGAATACTATGCAGCCATAAAAAAGATGGAGCCTTCACATCTTTTATGTTTACCTGGATGGAGCTGGACCATATTTTTCTTAGTAAAGTATCTCAAGAGTGGGGAAAAAGTATCCAATGTACTCAATACAACTATGAAATCAATATATATTCACCTACACACTCTTACAAATGATAAAACACAACTGTGGTCCAGAAAGTACAAGGGAGGAGGAGAGAGAAGGGAGGAGAGGGGGAGATGGGAGGAGGAAGAGCATTTGGGGGGAACTCACCTCATGTGCATGATGCAATGGTACATTTCAAAACTATTAAGAAAAGAGTATAATTGTGATGGATGTGTTAATCAGTTCAACGTAAGCATTACACATTGTATATCAAATCAGTATACCAAACCCCATAAATGCATCACAGTACGTGGTTATGATTTAATAAAAACAAAAATAAATAAATAAATAAAAATAAAGAAAGAAAAGAAAAAAAAACAATAACTTATACAAAAAAACAAGTTGTGGTATATGTATACCATTTTTTGTTTTGTTTTTCTTTTTTTGTTGTTGTTTTTAAGTTTTTTATGCTTTTACTCTTATTAAAAATGATGGAGACTTTATATCTTTTGTTTTAACCTGGATAAAGTTGGAACACATTCTTCTTAGTAAAGCATCACAAGAACAGAGAAGCAAGATTCCAATGTGCTCAATTCTAACAAGAAGCCAGTTGACGATCTATTAAATAATACATACTCACGTAAGAGAAAAATTTAAATCAACTCAAGGTGGGGGGCCAGGGAATGAGTGAGTGGGGAGAGGGCAGGGGGGAGAGGGAAGGAGTTACGGTGTCTGGCACACATCTGGGGAGGTGTTAACTAAGATGACTATAAGAGTGACTTTACCTAACAAATGCAATCAGTGTAACCTAATTCTTTGTACCTGCAATGAACCCAAACAATAAAAAAAAAAAAAAAAAAAAGATAAGGGTCTGTTTATCACAAACTCCCAGATATGTGCCCAGACCCAAGTGTACACTGAGGACCTGCAGGTGGGCCTTCCAGAGCCCTAGGCCTGTTAATAAGTCACACAGGACCTCTGTAAGGAGGGAGGGGGACATGATAAGGCTGGGCTGATCTCCTTTCTCTTGACTAGCGACTCGGTTTTAGAAATCCCTTTAGCCAAGAGGAGGTCCTGTCCGTCAGCTGCTGGGAGAGGTGAAGCCTTAAGATGTTATGTTTTTAGTTAACACAAGGGAAAGGCCATTATGTAAGAAGCCTGGGAAGAAAGCCTAAAATAACATCACATCTTCTGCCACCACCAGAGGACGGGGAGGCTCCCTTAGAAAGGGCTCCCCTTCCTTCCTGAAGTTGTTTTATGCCCTTTCTCATCAGAAAGAATAATGTTTTGCCCTTTTTGCATGAAGTCAGGGACAAACACAGAGCGCTTTGGTGATTTTTAAGGGTAGAAAAAAAAAATCCACTGGGGGAGAAAAAAAAATACAGCCCCCCACAGAGCTGTGTGTAAGTAATAAATCTGCTACCTTTTGTAGCCTGTTCTCCTAAAACAAAAGTGACTGCAGCAGGCAATTTTTATTATTGCTCATATATTGTTTAAATATTTCAGTGGGGAGATGCTGCATGAGGGGAGACAATAGCCAGCCTGACATAAGATTTATTAGGGAACGTTGGCACAAATATATTTGTAGGGAACAAAATATGTTTGTAGAGATTATTTCAGGTTTACAGTGATTAATAATGGATCGGATTCAGGAGATGTCAAGGAACAGCCTCCCTGGCAATTGCTGCACTACCTTGAGTCAGAATAGAACATGAACTTCAGCTGCCAGGGACCTTCTGCTAAAAGAATGAAGTTTTCTGAATAGAATGAAATGAATACCAGAAGCTTTCTTTCAGCTCCAGAAGGTGTCAGACTACTTAATCTGCGTCAGGCCAAGCACTGACTGGTTAATGGGGTTTTCAGCCAGGAGGCATTGGAGGGTTGGCACCTGCAGGAGCCCCCTGAACCCTGCAGGGGAGAGGCTACACCAGGGGAGATTTATCTTTGCTCCAGGGGTGGGAGGAGGCTGCAGGGAGCCTGGGAAGTCAGCAGAACCTGCTCTCCTGTCTTTTTTCAACCACCATGTCCAAAGTGCCTCTTTTAGGATATGTATTTGACGCCCTAACCTGGGAAGCGCATCGTTTCAATTTGAAGGCGAGTTCCGAGGTTAACTAATAATGAAGTATGGGAGGCTCACGTGCATCTCAGCCAAGTTAGGAATCGGTGGCTGTTCCGCAGAGCTACGAGGCACTCCTCTGAGCCTGCAGACACTGTGTGGGAGGTCCCCTCCCATCTTCCACAGTACAAAGTGGGTGGCAGGTGCTCGAGGGGGCAGCAGGGAGGAGAGACGGTCCCCCACCAACCCCGACCCACAGCCAAGAGGTGCCCCTGCTCTGAGCTGAGGAGGAGGTCCCCGGCCTGCTTCCTTCCTGGCAGCCAGACTCTCCCAGACTACCCACCTTCCTCTGCAAGCTAGAGAGGGCTGGAAACAACAGCCTGATTAATAAAACGTGTGAGCAGAGCCCGAGGTTGACACTAACAGGCTCCCAATAAACAGCCCATAGATTTCATCTTATCACCCAGGATGGGTGAGAGGGCCTTGTTGAGAAGCGACAACCGTGCCCATCTGCCCCACTAATGACGAATGGCCTGCAATCCGTCAGTTGTGATTAGGAGCTTTGGCTGCAAGGCATAAGGGCGCTAAGGAAGACCCCCCATGCCCAGGCTCTGCCAGGAGGGTGGACGTTTGCAGCTCGCCGGCCGCAGCCACTGGGGTTCCCAGTTGCCCTAGATTGTTGCCATGGAGAAGGAGGTGGATGGTTTTCATACAGCTGCGCAGATGTCTCCCCTGAGACGCACCGTGACAAGTTGGACTGGAAGTAGCAAATGAACAGCTATAATCTCCAAATTGTGTGAGTGCATGATTGATCGGCATGGGGGTGTGAGCGGCACTCCCTGTTCTGGGAGCACAGGGCCCAGCAAAATGAGACGATCAGTCTGGGAAAGACACACAGGCCAGTGCAGCTGCCGGGGCTCTTCCACCAGCCACTGGGAGCCCAGCCCAAACTGATGCCCCACAGGCCCTACAGATGCCAGGCCACTGCAGGCCCCAGCCGGTCTCAAACCCTTCCCTGATTAATCCCACACATGCTTGTTAAATAAAGGCTTCCATCCACTCTCCCCACCAGCTCCCAGTTGTTCAACAGTTTGGCCCAAGGAGGATGGTGCCTGTGTGTTTGGGGACAGGAGCCCATGGAAATGAGAGACCCTGGCAGCTCCAACCTGGCTCTTTCTGAAGAGGACTGCCCATCCCTAGCCAGATTCAACTGGGTCAGAGCAGCCCACACACACAGGCTGGACAGTGACCGATGGCCTGGCAAAAAAGATTAATAGGGCTGACCAGCACCTTCTGTCAAGACCCAGAGGTAGAGAAACTGGGAGACAGGCAGGAGTGGTCCACTTCTCTGATCCCAGGGTGGGGATAGACAGACTCTAACCTCATCCCCCACTTTCAGATTTGATCTCCTGCTAGGTGGGGATGGGGCCTCACGCCCCAGACCCCCTGCAGTGGATGGGGCCATGTTACTGTTTCTGCCCACGGGGTAACAGGCATCTGTGTCATTGCTGATGGGACACCCTCTGGCTGCCCGTCCCCTCTGCCACTGCAGACAGCCCCACCTCTGTCCCTGACAGACACCACCAGGGGAGCAACATTCCCACCCACATGTTCGGGTGACATCCAGGAAGAGTCACCCTGACTCACACAGCTCACGTGCATAGACACAGGCCTTAGCTGTGCAGAGCCACTGGCCTGGAGCTGTTTGTCACTGCACCATCACACAGACTGCCTGAGTGACACATGGGAGGCTGATCAGTACATTTCAATAACTCCCTGTAACTCCGAGTGGGTTCGAGTGGGTCTCTGCACCTCGAATTCAAAATATCCCTTCTGGGAAAATTGCAGCAGCCTGTTGTGGGGTGGGAGTGCTTCCATGGGTCACTCAACCCCTTTCACCTGGACTCTTCACCTGTAAAACGGAAGGCTGCCTCCAAAGCTGTTGGGAGGACTAAAATGGTTAAGAATACAATCGGGTGAGGGGTAATAGCCTGCACCACTCATGACACAAGTGGGGCCAGGGAGGAGCTGGGGGAGGTGGCACGGTCCTGGGTGGGCTTTGGAGAGAGCAGGCCACAGATGGTATTTCCAGAGAGCCACTTCATGCTGCCCCCCCCCAGTGTGATATTCCCACCTGATGTATAGTCTAATTCCTGTCCCCTTGAATGTGAGCAGGCTCACAACTGCTTTGTGTAACAGAGTCTGGCAAGGTGCTGCTTGGCAGTGTCCAGACTGCTTCCTAAAATGCAAGGCCCCCTCTCCCTGTGCATCGGAGCACGGGGCTGGAGTCTCGTAAGAAGTCGGACTACTCTGAGGCCAACCAGCTAACAGGACAATAACCTTGAAGGCGGCAAGTCATGAGGAGAGGCCACGATGGGCTCTGGTCATCCATCCTCCTCCTGAAGCTGGACACCAACATGGGAGGGAGGCTGCCTCTTAATGGTCCCAACCCCAGCCTGCAAGTCTCCCCAGATGAGGTCCAGACACCACGGAGCAGAGACCAGCTCACTATACTGGCTGAATTCCTGATCCACTGGAGCTGGAAACATTTTAGAACTGTCTGCCTTTCAAGGCAATAGATTTGGGGATAAGTCATGATACAAGCAGACCCCTGGGATCAAAGGGAGAGCCAATAGAACATGATACATACTGGCCGGGAGGAGTGAGGTGGCCAGAGTCCAGTGACACGGCTGGAGCTCTAACTGCATCTTAGGTTGAGACACAGACATCTGAACAGAAGCTTCAACTGGGCAGGTGCTTACAGAAGTTTATGGTTCAGAACCTGAGTTTTATAATCAGAGAGTTAGTATATACAGCCAGGAGACAGGGGAGGTCACGCAGAGAAGCCAAGCCCGGTCCCAAGCATCTATCCAACAGAAATATGGAGCTGTGTTCACCAAACACAACACACGAATGTTCACAGCAGCACTATTTGTAGTAGCCAAAAACCAGAAGCCACCAACAGGAGGGTGAATAAATAAATTGGGTTTGTTTATACAACAGTGAAACTACTGCTCCAGGGAGCAGCGTGGGCTGATCTCACAGATGGGACGTTATATCTAAAATCCCAGACAGGAAAGGGCATATATTTGATGGTTATCTTTATGGAAAGTTAACAGAGAAAACAGGCACGCAAATTGACCATCACAGAAACCAGAAGTGTTATGAAGCGGGGGTAGTGGCTGGAGCCTTCTGGGTGCTGGTGGTGTTTGTGCAGGTGTGCTCAATTCATAAAAATCCGTCAAGATGTACAGTGTCTGTACTTTATTTCATGTTTTACTTCCTTTCAGAAAGCTCTCACAGACACCCAGGTTCCCCATGCAGGTGGCCCCACAGATCATCCTCGACGACTTGCAGAGACGAGGCTGGGTTGGAAGGCAGCCCTGTACTGTCAGCCTTTGAATGTTTCTTTCAGCACAGCCTCCTTTCTCCAGAACACAGCCTCCTGTGTAAGGGAGGTTTTTCTGTATTTCTTTGTGTGTCTGAATTTAATGTTAACGAGGTCCTCGACCCTGGAGAGGAAGGTGCATCTGCCTCATGGAAAGGTCTGTGGTCTTCTGTGTGTGGTCCTGTAATATCACTGCTGATTACAGTTCATTCAACTGAGAATCAAATATAATTGATGATGCATCACTGAATTTCACAAAACGTTTTTAATTTGTATCTGTGCCTTAAGATCAATCAAAATGAGATATTCGTTAAAAGAGTCTTAATTAGAGTTTCAAGAAATGTACAATTGACTCATTTTAATTACTATATAACTTGACGCCATTATTTTTATCTCATACTTCATGTGGGTGGTGTCCCGTCAGCGATGAGGACAGTGTCACACTGACCATGAGGAGGGGGTTGGCAGGGGTCCTGCCTGAAGAGTGGCCTGGCTTAACAGGAGCAGGCAGGGTTGGTTAGTGTCTGGTGATTTACACGCACTTAAAAATTCAGAGGGTAAAATGTGACCCTCCAAAAAGTTTGATGGGAAAATTTCCAGGTCCCAGCCCTGGGAGGCACAATTGTCCCTTCTGCTGGAGGCTGTCTCTGGTCACCCTTTTTGATCCCTCTAATGGACCTGGGTCCCACTAATATTTGTGGTGCTGAGATGACAGAGGCTTCATGTCCATGTGGAAACACTGGGCAGCAAGCAGAGACCATCCCGAAGTCCCCCCTCACCCAGACACCTGTGCACAGGTGTCCTGCTACCCACCCCACTGGCCCTGTCACTCATCCCCCCAATTCACGTTCTGCCACATTCCTGCCCAGTATAGAGCACCTAGAAGAATGGACACACCCAAAACCAAATGTCCCTGTTGGCTCAGAAAAGCTGATAGGAAGAGAAAAAGATATGTGTCTTCCATGACTGCCATGCCAGACCACGTCTCTGGAAAGATTCCAGAAGCCGGTCTCCCCCTTAAGCCTCTGGAGCCAAGCTTCTGTGAGCTGTGTAGACCTGGGTCCAGATGAGTGTCACTGTGCTCTGGAGACCAAGCTTCTGTGAGCTGTGTAGACCTGGGTCCAGATGAGCATCACTGTGCTCTGGAGACCAAGCTTCTGTGAGCTGCGTAGACCTGGGTCCAGATGAGCCTCACTGTGCTCTGGAGACCAAGCTTCTGTGAGCTGTGTAGACCCGGGTCCAGATGAGCTTCACTGTGCTCTAAAGACCAAGCTTCTGTGAGCTGTGTAGACTCGGGTCCAGATGAGCTTCACTGTGCTGTGGAGACCAAGCTTCTGTGAGCTGTGTAGACCCGGGTCCAAATGAGCCTCACTGTGCTCTGGAGACTCAGCCCTGTGAGCTGTGTAGACCTGGGTCCATATAAGCTTCACTGTGCTCTGGAGACTGAGCTTCTGTGAGCCGTGTAGACCTGGGTCCAAAGGATCTTCACTGTGCTCTGGAGACTGAGCTTCTGTGAGCTGTGTAGACCTGGGTCCAGATGAGTGTCACTGTGCTCTGGAGACTGAGCTCCTGTGAGCTGTGTAGACCTGGGTCCAGATGAGCTTCACTGTGCTCTGGAGACTGAGCTCCTGTGAGCTCTGTAGACCCAGGTCCAGATGAGCTTCACTGTGCTCTGGAGATGAGCTCCTGTGAGCTCTGTAGACCCAGGTCCAGATGAACTTCACTGTGCTCTGGATATGAGCTCCTGTGAGCTCTGTAGACCCAGGTCCAGATGAGCTTCACTGTGCTCTGGAGACTGAGCTCCTGTGAGCTCTGTAGACCCAGGTCCAGACGAGCTTCCCTGTCCTCGGGAGACTGAGCCTCTGTGAGCTGTGTAGACCTGGGTCCAAAGGAGCTTCACTGTGACATTGTGCTGCTACCCCTGGTGTTTTTTTTGGCTTCCTGTGGCAACAAAATACCTCAAATCACTTTCAGCATCATTGTATTTGTCTTTGTTCGTTTTTATTTGTTGTTATTGTCACTCAAGTCTCTTTGAGAATCTGTGTGTGTTAGATGGACCTAGACTACGATCTTTTAAACAAACAGATGAATAAAAAGTTAATGAAGAAGAATGGAAAAGGGGAAGGGAAAGAGGAAGGAAGAGCAGGTAGGGGATGGAGGGAAGGAGCGGAAGGGGGAGGGAGTGAGGAAGGCGGGAGAAAGCAGGAAAGGGAGCTCGTCCCTCTATAGTTGAGGACCTGGAGACCCACGAGGTTCCCCAGCCTGTCCACGAACACTGCTAGCAGTGGCCAGGCTGAGTGAAGAGTCCAGGTTGCCCTCCTGGCGTCTAGGCCTCCTTCCCCTGGGCCACACAGCCCGTATCCTTGGGATCTTTCTAGAGTGTGTGGACTTTATCTGGACCTCAATGAATGAATACCCAGCCAGGGATGGGCAGCAGAGCATGGATCTGGCTTCCATGTTCCAAAATGAGGAATGGACATTCTTGAGAAGGCCAACACGGCACAGAGCTAGGTGCTTTTTATTTTAAGAGGTAAACATTTATTTCAAAGTATATTAGAAAAATGATACATAACTAGAGATCAAGCTAGTGATGTAATAACATTCCTGCAAATCCGAGATACCTGAGGAAGTCCTGCAGCTCACTAGCAAAAGAGCAAAAACCCAATCAAAAAACAAGGAAAGTAGTCGAAGAGACATTTCTCCAAAAAAGACACGCAAATGGGCAACAAGATATGGAAGGGCACTTGATTTCAGTGACCACCAGAAAACACAGGACAAAACCACAGTGAGACAGCACTGCCACTGGCAGGATGTTTATTACAAAAAAAAAAAAAAGAAAGAAAAACCGAAAGGTAACAAGTGTTGCCAAGGACGAGGAGTAAGGGGACCCTCACACTTCTGGTGGGAATGCACACAGGGGCAGCCACCGTGAAAACAGCAGGCAGAGTCCTCAAAAGATTAAACGTAGAACTACCGTATGACTCACAGCTGGGCACATATCCACAGAAAATAAAGTCAGTATGTCAGAGAGACATCTGCCCTCACTTGTTCACTGCAGCGTTATTCGCAGCTGCCAAGCTGTGGCATCACCCAAAGAGTCCATCAGTAGATGAATGCAGCAGTTAACGGCACAGAAACTTTCTGAGAAAGTGTTGTTAGGTGAGTTCCTTGCAAACTACATGGTGCAGCCTCCTGCACTCCTGGGCTATACCATGCAGAACGACGGACCTGCGCAGCATGCTGTGTACCTAACACTGTGGGCAGCCGTGACACCACGGTGAGTATTTGTGTAGCTAAACACATCTGAACTTAAAAAGGGGCAGTAAAAACATCACATTATAATCTTATGGGACCAGCGTCATAGAAACATACATGGTCTGTCACTGCCCGAAATGTTGTTATGTTGGGCATAAGGGCGTGCACACACACACGGGAATATCACTCAGCCTTTAAAAAGGAGGAAATCCTGCCATTTACAACATCGTGGATGAAGCTGGGGAACCTTATGCTAAGTGAAGTAACTCAGAGACAGAGGGACAGATACTACCTGATGGCTTTGACAGGACGAATCAGAGATGTCAGACTCACAGAGGCAGAGAGAGGAACGGGGCTGGTCAGCGGCTGGAGCAGGAAATGGGGACATGTTAGTCAAAGGGCACAAAGTTTCAGTTGTGCAAATCGAGTGTGTCTTGGAGAAGACTGCACAGCAAGCGCAGTGCCTCCAGCCTCCAGAGCCGTAATCCACACTGTGCCAGGAAGGTAGGCCTCATGGTAAGCAGCATTCTTAGCACGAATAGTAATAATAATAACAAAGAAGGTGGGAGGAAACTTTTGGAGGTGATGGACAGGCTGATGCTGTGCATGCTTGTGGGCATGTTCTTAAGTCAACAACCAGCTGCCCAAGTACCTGCCACAGGGAGGGACATACAAACCAGGAGTTGACAAATTCATTGCGGAAAGAGCTCACGGAAGCCCTCAGTTCTCAAGCGACCACGGACCCTTTCTCCACCCAGTCCCACCCTGACTTTCCCCAAGCCCTTGTCATAGACTCTTGAAGGAATGAGCTTTAGTAAGTACATCTCCTTTTCGTGATCAGCCAACTCCTGGTGGGGACCCCACGCAGGCTGCAGGAGCGTGGCAGCCATGGCTCCCAGAGGATGACTCACAGATAGGTGGGGGAACTCTTCTCAGGACACTCGCGTGCAGGCATCTTCCAGGAAGGCAGGAAGACATAGGCCATGGGGGCCAGGATGCCTTCCAGCCTGATGATCTAATGACCTCTGCCTTTCTTCTTAAGGAAGAAAAAAAAAGGAGCAGAGATAAGATGTGTTCACACTGATAGTGCGTTTCCTTCTGAACACAGCAGTGTGTGCCATTCTCCTTAGCACAAAGGATTCCTTTCTCTGTTTCAAAGTCACTTGCACTTCGGCGTTTGGAGCCATATCTGGTGAGTGTTGATAACGCGCAGCGGGCTGAGCCCCCCTGTGTGGAGCACGCCCTGACTAAATATGTTGGCAGAGATTATGATAGTTTTGACAATGCTTCTAAGAGGCTTATGTCTTATTTTCACCTTTCACCAACATCTGTTATGAGAATTTAGATAAGATGTCTCCAGAATGATGGCACAACCCCACACCACCACCTCTCTTCCTCCTCCCCCTCCTCCCCCAGGAAGAGAGAAACAATTTCAGAGTAGAAGATTCAAACTTGTTTTGGGTGTTAAAAGTCTCAACCCAACATAAGAGAGTTTGACCACAGGACAAGGAGTCACCCTGTGATAACAGCTGGACCATTCATTATGCACTCCGGTTAGTCCATCACCTGAGTAGAGCAGGAAGTGTGTAGGTGAGACTTAGGAGAGAAATGCAGGGTCCCTGGTAGAGGCCATTCGCACACCTGCATCCCACTGGCATCACTGCAGTGCCCTCCTCCGGGGGTGAGAGGCGTGACTCCTCGTGCTGGGCTTGGCTGTATGAGATGTTTGGCCAACAGGATTGCGCAGATGACCTGTAATCTGAATCTTGAACATGCTGGACAGGCTGGCCCTGGCACTGCTCAGGCCCAGAGAAGGGGGTTGTAATGTTTAGAGACCAGTCCAGCCATGCTGCCCAGCCAAGCCTAGCACACAGAGGAGCGCCAGCCAGCAAGAGCGAGTCCTGCCCAGCCCAGACCCACTGCATTAGTCAGGATTTTCCAGAGAAATAGATGCAATGGAATATATATATATACACACACAAAATGAGGAATCATCTCGTAATTATGAAGGCTGAGAAGTCCCATAATCAGTCCCATGCAAGGTGGAGGCTCGGGAAAGCCAGTGAATAAATTCCAGGTCAAGTCTAAAGGCTGAAAACTAGGAGAGCTGTTGGTGCAAGTCCTGGGCTCCCGCAGCCAGGCTGGGGAGGAGGCTCCTTCACAGGTGTCTGGGCTCCCACAGCCAGGTGGGGTGGGGAGAAGGCTCCTTGATAGGTGTCCGGACTCCTGCAGCCAGGTGGGGTGAGGAGAAGGCTCCTTCACAGGTGTCTGGGCTCCCGCAGCCAGGTGGGGTGGGGAGAAGGCTCCTTCTGCAGCCTTTCTGTTCTATTCAGGGCAGGAGGATATAGCAGGACTCGCAGCCACACCAGAGACAGCATGAGCTTTACCAAGTCCACCAAGACAAATGCAAATCTCTTCTAGGGACACCCTCACTCACACCCACTGTCACCAGCCTGAGCAAAAGCGAGACTCTGTGTCTACTAAAAAGAGAAAACCTGAGGCAAGAGATTCACTTGAGCCCAACTTAGAGGTTGCTGTGAGCTATGATGCCATAGCACTCTATCCAAGGCAACAACTTGAGACTGCCTCAAAAAATGGAACGAAAAAAAGAAGGGAGGGAGGGAGGGAGGGAGGAAAGAAGGAAGGAAGGAAGGAAGGAAGGAAGGAAGGAAGGAAGGAAAGAAGGAAGGAAGGAAACAGCAGATCCCACACCCCGCAGTGTCGCCCTTCTGTCTGATGTGGGAAGGCCTCTGTGCTGCGAGGAGTTTGAGTTCGCTGACAGCCTAGTGAAAGAGGTTACGACTTGGGACAAAGAGCAAAACCCAGACTCGTGGTGGTCACAGTCCCACAGTGCGAGACCCTGCACAGATAACCGGAGGTGACTGCTCCTGAGTGTTGCCCCAAGTTCCCGGGTCCAGCTCTCCACGGTACACTCAACTTCCCTTTGCTGCAAATGCCCTTCTCCACCCCTCATGCAGGGGACACGCCCACCTAAGCAGAAACAGACCTTCTCAACTTTCAACCTGCCATCTGGGAATTTAGTGGTGTTTACAAGGTGATTTAGTGATTCAGAATTATGTTTGCTCTCGGAGGAAAGGGAGAGGCTGCTTCTATCCTGCGATGTTCAATGAGAAAAGAAAAGACAGACGTACACGGAGCTGGTAAATCTGGCGAATGACCCGGGAAGATGCACACCCCCAGATGTAGACGCGTGGGGCTGTGGGGCTGGGAGAACATGGTGCTGAGTGCCTTATTTCAAGATCAGTGAATGTCCTTTGTCTCTGGTCTAAATTGATCTGATAAAGAAGCACAGCTCAGTGCTCTGTACCTGCCCCTAGAGATCAAGCACCAGCCCCAGAGGACAGGTCCCCAGGGATGACCAAGCTCTTCTGGAGCTTTTGAGCAGGGCAGTCTCACCCATGTGGCCTGGGGAGGGGGTGATGTTGCCCCATCAGCCAAGACAGCTATCTCTGAAAGGAGAAAGCTGGACCGAGGAAGGGGGGTCTGCAGGGCAGGGCGATGTGTGTCCCCCCCCGCACCGTGCTCCTCACTTCCCCTTTCCATGGTGACATCTTGTCTCCCTTCAGCTGTGGAGACCCCCGGGAGATGGAAGTTTGCTTCTTAGTTGAGAAAGATTCTAATCCCGAATCTGGACCCCAGAGTTTTCCACTATGTTGGAACTAGACCCACAAAACTGCATGGCATAAAAATGGCTTTTACTTTTAATGACTAAGAAAGCCTTCATGATGCGCTGGCCCTGAGGGAGGGGTCCTGGATGGACCATGCAGTGTGACCGCACTTCCAGGCAAACAGCAAGTGAAAGAAGGAACAGTGAACAAACAGCAGCTGTCTGTCCTGGGCGGTGGGGTGACTGTGGAGGTTTTCCTTTTTCTCTCTTTTTTAGCCCTAAACATTTCTTTTCGCAATTAGCAGATATACTTTATAATTAAAAAAAAGTTATGCAGTGTTCTGTAGCACTGCAGTGCTCTGTATGTTTGAGGACAGGAGACAGGTGTCCTGGTGGTCAAGGTTCAAGGAGAACACAAGGATCTAGGACAGGGGAGTGGGGAGGGGGGAGCCCTTGCCAGACTTCTCAGACTTCTCCACCAGAGGCCTGATCTTGAGCCCAGATAACAGCCAGGTGAAAGTCCTACAAAGTTCACTTCCACTGTGTGTCTTAAAAGAGAAAAATCTTTTAATTAGCTTATGAATTAATTTTTTTTAATTGCAAGTCTTTTATGTGGATTATGTTTGGGGAATAAAGTGGTTTCTAAGAGGAGCTGACAGACAAGTGGCAACGTGGGGGAGAATAATTTAAAAGCTGGGAGTGGACCGGGCTTGCTCTTTAAAGGATGGAGAGGAAAACCATGACCCCTTCAGAGGAGAAGGAACCCACACAGGTGTATTCCCCAATGCTTCTGCCTCCCCAGCTCTCCTGGAAAAAATGAGGCCTATTGACCTTGAGCAAGACTCTTCTGAGCATGGAAAACACATCACTTGGCAAAAGAAAGGGCTTTGAGAGCATGCAGGGTGGTTGGGTGTCCTGCTGGAGAGCCCAGCTTGAAATGGAGCTATTTCCAAGTCACGAGAATCACTCCTGGCTCACCTAAGTTGATGCACTGGAAAGAAAGGTCTTGGGAACAACTCTGCAAAGAGGTAAGACCACAGACAGGAAAGAGAAAAAGGAGGGAATTTTAAGTGAGTCTTGGTCCATTTTGTGCTTCTTTTGCACAAAATACCTGAGACTGAGTAACATAACAAAGAGCAGAGATTTATTTCTCACAGTTCTAGAGGCTGGGAAGTCCAAGGTCAAGGGCCCACATCCCAGGTGGGCTTTCTTACCCACCTGTTAACACTTGGGGCACTTGCCATGGGAGTTAGTTTTCTAGCCTGAATTTTGGGGGACAGATTCAAACTGGACCAACATGATTCCTGGGAATCCCCGAGGAACACCTGTTAAGAGGAGGATGCTCTCCCTTTTTCAGGAGAATGAATTGCCTGTTTTCTGTTACCCTCTGATTAAGAAATCCTACTGCAGAGCCTAGATTGTTGTCCCTCATCTGAGCTGAGCTGATGCTTACATACAGAATAATCAGTGTTGGTTAATGACTCTCTGTGAGTTCAATGCTTAACACCACAAAACTCCCACCTTTGGTCCACACAATGTTTGGGGGGTTCAAAGTGGAGAGTGCCTCATGCCTGCCCTGTTTATACCCCCTTGCAAGGGAAATTGCCTCACCCACAGCTCCCAGGGAAGACAGCTGCCATATGGGGTACCATGTTACCCTGGTCCCTTGTGTGGCAGATTGGGCAGATGTGGGGCACTTGGCCATTGTCAGTGTATGGGTGACCTGTGACTGTGAGTTACGACTCCTGATGAGGCATGGAATGAGGGATGAGCTGGACCACCCAGACTGCTCACCCAGCTCTGGATGTGAGAACTGACATCTCCACAGGTTGAAAGGTTCTAGGATATGTGGAACCATGACTATTTTAAGCTCACACATGCTGTGGAAATAGGGAAGCAGAAACCACAGGTGCTGGGAGAGAAGGACAGGCTGGAGAGGCACCGAGAGTTGGGGAGAAAGGGAGTGACGGAATTGGTGTTGCTGCCCAGAGCCTGGACGACAAGCCCTTCCCACCCACACGCCTGCTCATTAAAAACAAATGAAACTTCAAACCCCTACAAAGAGGAAGTGAGAAGTGTGAAGCCATTTGGGGAGTTAATGTGATAAAAAACAGAAGCAGTTTTGCCAGGGGGTTCAGCAGCCTCTTCTGCCACACGGGTCATTAGCTGAGACCCAGCTAATCTCTGCATTGGGAAGATTCAGGAAATGGGGGGATGGGGCAGGCAGCTTGAGAGCAGCAGGTCCTGACACCTTCCCTGAGGGGGCACAGAGCTGGAGGGGATGCCTGGGATAATGAGTGGGAGGCTCCTGGTCAGTAAGGGGTGACCCCTGCTACGGTGCAGTACTCCAGAGAAGACAGTGCCCAGCTGAGCAGGGCCCCGGGTGCCCAAGATCCCAGGCCCAGCCTCAGCTCATTGTTCCCTCTCCTGCCGCTTCCCTGGGGCCAGGATGAGCAGCTCCCCGTGGAATGGCCATTTAGGGTCCTGCTGCTGCCAAATGGCCCAGTGGCTGTTGACACTGGGAGCAATTGTGCCCTCCTCACCCTAGTTGGTGAAGGTGACCATCTGCAAGACAACATGGGTGTCACCCCCACCAAAGCTGCGGCTCTTCCCTTGAAACATTCGTGCCATTCCCTCCCAGCGTGTACCCTCCCTGCTCTCAATAAGCTCCAGTGGGTTCACAGGCCACCTTGCACTGTCCCTATGCACCGTCCCTCTGCCATCTGGCCACACCTTTCCCCAGGCCCGCAGACTGTGTCTTGCTCTCCAAATATTCAGCCCTACCTTTTCCATTTCCAGGCCTTGGTAGAGCTGTTCCAGCCCCCTAGAGCATGGCACCCGTGGAGACATTTCCATCCTCCATGGATTGTCTTACCTCTTCCGTACATCACTGCCCCCCGAAAGGATGTGGCACTCCTCTAAGACCCCCGCAACACTGGCTCCTCTCAGGACACATCTAATCCTCCCTACACTTCCAAAGGGAGGTGGGGTGACAGGTAAAAGGCATGGGCTTTCAAGGCAAAACCCTTCTCTTGCATCACGGACATACTAAATACTGTCCATAATGATGACAAAGGTGGTTCACCCACATACCGCTTGGTCTGGGCTGGGCACTGTCAGAAGAACCTTGTAAGTATTAAGTGACTCAGTTAATCCTCATGACACTCCCACAAGAGGGGCATCCTACTTAGCCCCATCATAAAGATTAGGAAACTGAGGCACAGAGTGGCAAAGAGCCTTGCTGAGGCCACGAAGCTATGAGCAAGTGAGAGGATCCATACAGATGGGACATGGTCTGGCTCCAACACCACCACGCCTCCTTTCCCTGAGGGGAGCAGCACCAAGTGCTCTGAATAAAAGCATCTCCATGTGTGGACTGGAAAAATAAAGGCCACGGGATCATTCACTCCAGAGGTATTTGCCAGACATGGTGGAGACAGAACAGCCCTGACCCAAGGAGCACCAGTGGGCAGCATGGTTGTGGTCCTGGGGGCCTGAGGCTTGGGTGCCCATCTCCTTCTTAGGACAGGGACCCCCTGGAGAAGCCCCACCAGCTGGCTCTCAGGCCACTTGAGCTGACCCCTGTGAGTGCCCAGTAGGTCTGCTACCTTGAATTTTGCTACAGTCACACTTGGAGGGACCATCTTCCAATTCTGTTCAACAAAAAAATCAAAGTGTGGGTCAGTTGGACAATGGGGTGCACCAGTAGAGACAAGCAGCAAGCTTGATTTCATACCTGGCCCCAAAAACTGCTCTCAGGCAAGGATGGCAGACCCACCTGGTGGTTAAAAAAAAAAAAAAAAAAAGAACACCACAGAAAAGGCACTAGCAGGGTTCTCAGTGAGTTCTTCAAGGCTGCGTCCACAGGGGAGCAGACTTTTCTATAAAGATAGCTCAAGAGTAAATCTTTCAAGCTTGGCAGGTCAAGAGGCAGATTTAAGATAATAGTATGTGTACTCATATAATAAGGGAGAAAACAAATTCCCACATATTTTTATTGATGGATGTTATAATAATTGAGCACTATTTTGGCAATACAAGTCTAATAATAACAAGAATAAATTTTTATTTCTAGAATATATCTTTCGGCTTCACTGAGATTAGTGTTAACATTCCCTTTCATCAAATCACTTGCTATTGTTCATCTAGACAAACCATTCTCAGCTAAGCAGGAGACAAAGGCAGGTGGCCGGTTGCATTTGGCCTCTGGGCTGTTGTGTGAGCTTCCTGTGGCTGCTGTAACACATCTCCACAAA
Organism: Loris lydekkerianus; assembly: GCA_963574355.1. NCBI lineage: Eukaryota > Metazoa > Chordata > Mammalia > Primates > Lorisidae > Loris > Loris lydekkerianus. The sequence goes on along the minus strand of CAUYPK010078897.1, from coordinate 6,561 downwards.
TAGAGTGGCCAAGAGCGAAACAAGCTTCTTATCTTCCAGTTCTGGAGGTCAGAAGTCTAAAATGAGTCTCACTGGGCTGTAAAATGAGGGTATTAGGAAGCTGTGTTCTACCTGGAGGCTCTAAGACAGAAAGCCTTTCCTGGCATCTTCCAGCTTCCAGAGGCCATCTGCATCCCTTTGGCTCAGGGAAACCCTCCAGAAATGACATCACGTCTCTCTCTGCTGTCATCATCACATCTCTGAGTCGCCTCTTTCCCGTGTAAGGATCATGCTATTAGATAGGGCCCACCTGGATAGTCAAGGCAAAATCCTTCTCTTGCATCACGGACATGCTAAATACTGTCCATAATGATGACAATGGTGGTTCACCCACATACCGCTTGCTCTGGGCTGGGCACTGTCAGAAGAACCTTGTAAGTATTAAGTGACTCAGTTAATCCTCATGACACTCCCACAAGAGGGGCATCCTACTTAGCCCCATCATAAAGATTGGAAACTGAGGCACAGAGTAGCAAAGAGCCTTGCTGAGACAAGCAAGGCTTGTCAAGACAATCTTCCCATCTCAAGATTCTTAGTCATTTTACAAATTCGAAACCTGAGGCTCTAAGTTATTTGTTCAAGGTCTCAGAGCTGGTAAAATGGAGACCTGGCTTAGGCATCAGTTCTCAGCCCCCATCAGGTCATCACTGCCCAGTCATTGTTTAGATTGTACGTGGTAAATTCTTGAAGTACAGGGACTTTCCCCCCAACGCCCACACACACACACACACACACCCAGCTTGCAATATCTGGCCAAGCACCTGCTGAACAGGAAATTTCCAGTACAAATTCTCAAAGTCAATCAATTCAGGGAACATCTAATTAGCCCAAGGTATAAAGAATTAAATAGAAAGTTTAACTGGAGAATGAGTATTCATACTAATGTCTGGATGTCAGAATGTGCAAACTTCAGGGATCATAGTGATTCTGTGAGGACCCAGTTAACAAAGCCAGCTACACCCCATGAACACCAGGGCTGCCTAACCCATACGGGGGCACACCACCCACCCCTGGCATCGTGTGACCATGAGACCTGTGCAGACCGTCTAAACTCAGGAGCCCCTTTGCTACTCAATGCTCATCAACTGTTTGATATTTTTCTCTTCCTTTGTCAAATCTGTGAGCACAGAGCATGTGTACTTCCCCAACCAGAACAGAAAAACCCAGCAAACAGGAGCCTTATGTAGCTTCTCTCTGCTGTACCTCGCACTCCTGGGGCAGTGGCTGGCACCTAGCAGGTGCTCTGTGAATGCTGGTTGAAAGAAGGGATGAACATGTGAGTAGAAGAAAGCCTCATCTTCACATTAATCTTCACTGTAGATCTGGAGACTCCCCTCTGGGCCAGATGCAGTGCAAATCCCTCAGACACGGGATACTTTGAAAGGTCTTCGGTCTTATCTGAGTGTGGAAATTCTAAACATTTCCAAATTACATAAAGAGACACAGAAGGTGGGAGGAGGTCAAGGACCTAAGGCTAGACAGCACCAAAGGGAACTGCACGATGTCACTGGGGATTGATCTTTGGTCAACTCTTTGTTCCCCAGTCCTGGCAAGAACTCTCTTCTAGCTCACTGCAGTACCCACCCAGGAGACTCATTACTGGGTAAGGAGCTACTACAACCAAGCCACACTCCAGGTAAGAGGCAAGAGCAGAGGTTCTGCTGTGCTCAGAGGAAAAGCCATTTCTAAAAACTTAGCCAATAACATAATGCTCATGGCATGCAATGCTGATTGCAGGCACTGTTTTATTTAATCTGCACAACCTTTGAGGTGACTATTATTAATATCCCCATTTTGCATGTGAGGAAATGAAGAAGTTAAAAAAATATTTTGCCTAAGGTTAAAATATCCATGACATTTTATTTTTTTGGCTCTCAATACAGCTCCATGGGGTGAAAGAGGCAGAGATGGGAGACCCATCCCTGGTAACAAGCTCATTGTCCACTATGGAGCACCCCCACCACACGTTCCCCACCTTTATGCTTCTCGTGATGTGCTTATGCCACCTGAATTGTTGTTTACTCAATGTATTTAATTCCCTCACTGTTCTTTTGAAAGAAATTTGGGTGTCATTACCATATATGGGAAGCTGTTATCACTAAGCATAAATCAAAGGAAATAAATGATCACATTTTAAAAACACTTGTCTATGAATCCTCAACACTCGCCTCAGTGTATCTGGCTATTGATAGGAGTCCCAGTCTCTTTGAAAGCAAAAGTTTTCACATGTAAATAACAAAAAAGTTAAAGTAACAATATCAACAGCTATTAAATCTATGCACCACACAAGGTTTAGACATACAAAATCCGAAAAGCAAACCATGCCACGCCTTCACTGAGAAGGGATGGGAGCTATCCCTTTTGTCCCCATACTCTGGGATTGGGCATAAATTTTAATGCCAAGCCAGTCTGGAGAGTGAGTTGCCTTCAATTTCTGCATTTCCAGACATGATAGCATGAGCAGAAACATCAACTACCCAAAGAAGACATTTTTGAGCATAAAGCTAATTACTTACAACTTGTACTTAAGGTCCAAAAAGTGCCCATTTTCTCACTCAATGACCCATTTTATGTGCTGCTGTGGGCTGTGGATGTCCCCCACATCAGTGTCTGTAAATGAGCAGGTGCACACAGGGAGATGGTCTGGATCATGTTCTCACATCTCTTCCAGCTTTAAAAGCCCATACAAGTCATGCCACATGGCCTGGGGGAAAAAAAATCTCTGAATCTCCTCCTAACGAAAACATAAATCCAACATCCACCCAATGGTGTTATTTGTCCTGTTTTCCAAAAACGATCTGTAGATTTGAGAAGTTAAAATGTCCCCGTTCGGTTTATTTTTCATGCTCACCACACTTCAGATGATCTGAGTGCCTCTGGTGATGATCCTGAGGTACATTTTCAAGAAGAAAATGTAATATAACCTCAAGATGTATGGAAATCAAGAATATTATTACATAAAATCCTCCCAAAGTGCAGAAACCTGTGCTGAATGATCAGGAGTTAGATGCCTTCGACATAGCCAAAAGGAGATTCTTTGCACACATTTCTTCTGGTGCTATATCCGAATGTACCAGCTAATAAAATCAAATGACTGAGAGTCTGTAATACCAATAAGAACACTAGATCACTCATTGGAATCTGTAACACTGGTGATGTGTTTACAAATCCAACCTGATAAAGTAACCTCCCTCTGAACATATATCATTCCTCGAGTTCCCCAAGACTCCTAATAGTTGAAATTTCCCAGCTGCCGTCACTTGGACTGAGCATGAAGTAATCACAGAGGATGCAGCAGGCTGATGCCAATGCTAAGCTGTCATCTTAATCTGGAAAGTGCCAATAGATTGGTTCTCCCGTTACATTATCCATTAAAACTCCCTTCCAGGCATCACTGATTTCTATAAAATATCATGCTTTGCGTTGCCCACAGACAACTTTCTGCCATTCAAATCAAGTGAGAGTTGAATTTTAGCAACCCAGGCATAGTGCTGATACAGACAATCACTACCCTTCTCAAACTGCTTGGATGAAAAGTGATGATATGCTGGTCCCAGGACTCCAGGGTGATGAGGAAGCACCTGACCCACAGAGGAAGGTTTTCATTTGTGAGCGAAGCATCTAATGGAGGCTTAACAACAAGGACCCAGACAGGATCAAAATGTACTCATTGGTACAAATATTTTAGTGCAGTCAATGTCACTGCAGAATATAAGGAGCAGAATATAAAATTAACGTAGCAACAAGTATTTTTTAAATGTATTTTTTATTAAATCATAATTGTTATACATTTATGGTGTACAATATGATGATTTGATATACAATGTGGAATGCTTAAATCAAACTGATTAACATAATCGTCACCTCATTTACTTAATTTTTTGTGGTAAGACATTATAATATACTCTTAGTTGTTTTGAAATGTCCCCTTGCATTGTGCACACAGCAAGTATGACTACTAGATTAATAGTTGCTCTGATTGGGAACTCTGTGGAAGCCACTCTACTAAACACTTTGCATGTGCCACTGATTCTCAGAATAACTCTAAACAGTTATCCTGTTATTATCCTTATGAGGAAACCGAGGCATAGAGAATTAGGTAACCTGCCCAAGGTCATAAACAGTGAGTGGCAGAACCAAAATGAGGATGCAGGCAACCTGACCTTCAGAGCCCAGGCTCACTGCAGACCGTGCCCTGATGAGTAAAGCAAAGAGCAGTCTTCAGCCCCTCACATCCTGAACTGGGGAGGGGACAGATATGAAGACATTCACAAAAACCATTATAATTAGACTCTCACTCAGGGGATAAAATAAGAGATAAGTTTTAGCTCCCTGGTGAAACAACTACAAAATGGGTAAAAGATATAACACACTGGCTTTCAAGATACTGTGCATCAAGCAGTGGAGGATTCTGTGACAAAGAGATGGGAAACAAACAAGGTGAGTGTTATCATTGTCCCAGCTGTCCGTGTGGTGCAGACTCTCTGCACTAAGAGGTGGAGCTGAGCACTCAGGGGGCCAAACGGGCATTGCCTGTTAGTCAGCTGCACAGATAGACCCCCAGAGAGATGAAGAGGCCCCTCAAATACTCAGCTGAGTATTAGTCAGCACACGAGGATGAGGAAACTACCAGAGGTCAAGGATTAAAACAATCCTGGAAGATCAGAGTGAACTGTGCCCAGTGCTCACAGGGTCAAGAATGGTGCCTGCTTCCTACATCTAGGAAAACTTCAAAGTTCATGGGCCATGGGTAAAGTATTTGGGAAGCTTTTGCCTCCAGAATAGAAATAATTATCCCTAGTCTGAGCATTACTCTGGCCCACCAAACAAATCTTAACAAAAAGATCCTAAATAACCAAATAGTTTCCAAGGAACTTAATTGAATCCCAAAAACAAAGCTCAATACTATTAGAAGAAATACAGAAATATCAAGCAAATGAAAAGGTTAAGACCCAAAACATCTTGCATCTAATCAAAGCAAACAAAAAGGATAATACAACCATAATGAGGAGAAAATAAAATCACACAATGACTGACACACATGTTCAAATTGGCAAATGTGGATTTCTTGAATGTTACTATATGTGTGGTGTAGAACAGAAGAAAATTATTTGATGAAGTTATGGCTGAAAACTTTTCAAATTGAATGAAAGCTGTAAATCCACAGATCCGAGAAGCCAAACAAACCCCAAGCATAGGAAACAGAAAGTACACCAAGGAATAGTATCATCAAATTGCTCAAAAACATTGATAAAGCGAAAATCTTAAAAGCAGTCAGAGGAAAAGGATGCATTTAGTATAGAGAAAAGATCCAGATGACTGCGGGGTTTGTTGTTGTTGTTGTTGTTAACAATACAAGTAAGAAGAAAGTGGAGCAACATCTTTCTTAAAACAAAACCAAAAAAAATGCCAACCTTGAATTTTATACTTGCCAAAAAGTCTTTCATAAATGAAAGCAAAATAAAGGTCTTCTTAGACTCACAATAGCTGAAAGAATCCCTCACCAGCAAATCTGAACTACCAGAAATGTTTAAGGCAAACATTCATTTCTTTTTAGGCAAAAGGAAAACTACGCCAGGTGAAAACTGAGTACTACTTAGAGGAATTAGTAATACAGGAAACGGTAACCGCGTAAGTAAATATACATATTTTTTCTTATTATTTAAATATTTAATAATATAATTGACAGCTCAAACAAAAATAACAATATATTGTGAGGTTTACAACATAATGTAAAAGGAAAGTGCATGACAGTAGAAATGGAAGCGTGCTGTTGTACAGTTTTTATACTATATGAAGCTTTGTGTGTAGTTTTTTTCTATATTTTATACAATATGGGACGCTGTAATATTACCTATAGACAGACTGTGATCAGTTAAAGATGTATATAAAGCCCAAAGCAATCATTAAAATAATAAAATTAAAAGTTAAAGCTAATAATCCAATAATGTAGATTAAAAGCAATCATAAGAACGATTAGATTAAGCCATGAAAATGTAGATAAAGTAGAAAAAAAGGAACAAAGAACAGGATGGCACAGATAGCAAAATAATAGCTAAAACCAATCCTGTGAGATGTAAATGGTCAAATGCAATCTATTAAAAGACAGAGACTGTTAGATTGGATGAAAAGACAAGATCCAACTATATGCTGTCTATAAGAAATACACCTTAATATAAAGATAAAACAGGTTAAAAGAAGGAAAAATATGTATACATATATATGTGTGTGTGTGTGTGTGTATCACGGTAACACTAATGGAGATAAAATGGTGTGAATGTATTAATATCAGGAAAGGTCAATTTCATAGTAAAGAATATTATCAACGATAGAGAGGGTCATTTCACAATGATAGTGGTGTTAATTCATCAAGAAAACATGGTGGGGGAAGATGGGTGGAGGGAGGGTGATTGGTGGGATTATACCTACGGTGCATCTTACAAGGGTACATGTGAAACTTACTAAATGTAGAATATAAATGTCTTAACATAATAACTAAGAAAATGCCAGGAAGGCTATGTT
>CAUYPK010078895.1:0-80642 GCA_963574355.1 Loris lydekkerianus | reverse complement strand
TATATCACACTGGTTAACATAGCCTTCCTGGCAATTTCACAGTTATTGTGTTAAGACATTTACATTCCACATTTACTAAGTTTCACATATACCATTGTAAGATGCACCACAAGTGTAAACTCACCACTCCTCGTCCTTACACCCCCCGCCCCCCTCCCTCCCCTGACCCCCCGACCCCCGAAGCCTACGTTGCAAATGGGTTACAGCCTTCATGTGAAAGCCCTAAATTAGTTTCATAGTAGGGGTCAGTACATTGGATACTTTCTCTTCCATTTTGGGATACTTTACTAAGAAGAATATGTTCCAGCTCCATCCATGTAAACATGAAAGAGGTAAAGTCTCCTGCAGTGAGTGGGAAGGTCGGTCGCAACTGAGTGGGAAGGTCGGTGGCGACTGCTGTCTGGAGCAAAATAGCAAAAGCCTTTTTTATAGTGGCCTTAAGCCATTCATGGGGATGGAGCCACTTAGGCCCCACCTCCCAACATGATTGCACTGGGAATTAGGTTTGCAACACTGAATTTCAGATGGGTCACGTTCCTCACGTAGCACCACCTTCCCTTCCTTATGGGTCGGCCTACTTCAGAGGTGTCCACAGGGGTCTAACTTGGGACGGGTGAGCTGCTGGGAGGAACAAACTCCTTCAGCTGAATGCAGACCCAGGTGGACATCCGCTGAGGGCAGCAAGGCCGCGTCCGTATTATTTGTCACCAGCAGAGGGCGCGCGAAGTGCGCTGCTGCTCACAGAGGCAACGTTCTCAGGACTGGACTCCCGAGTGTTTAGGTAGATCTGGGGGGAAATGATATTCATGATCGTGTTTAAAAAATCCTCTAGTTTACTGAAGATTTGTTTTATCAGAAATTTGAAAACTTCTTATCTTCCCTTATTAATGTAATACGCTTTATTTCTAGGATTTTTGTTGTTGATGTTGTTGGAATGTCCTTATTATCTCCAAAATAAAACTCTTATAATCGTCATACTTTATTCCTTTAATTTACTGTTGAATTTAGTATTTGGTACCCACATGGATGAGTTTATTCTGTTTTTAACTTTGTTATAGTTGACTGGATTTGTTAGAATTTTCCTAAATTTAAAGATGAATGAAGTGAAGAGCCTTTTATCTTTTTTCTCTGCTACATAACAATGGATATAATGTACCTTCAAAGTTTGAAATAATTCAAATTGGTAAGACTGTCAAGACCCACAGGTTTTTCTGTTGCTAATGCTTTAATTCTTCAATAATTTTAAAGTTCTTTCTCATATATTTAATTCTCATCTTACCAATTTCACCTTGATTCCTTTTTGGTTATTTATGATTTCTCAGAAAATTGTACATTTTATTTATATTTTCAAATTTATGGGAATAAAGAAAGTTGTATGTATCTTTTCTTATAATTTTAAAAATCAACCATGTATAGTATGATAGCCCTTTTCTTTTTTCTTTTTCTTTCTTTTTTTTTTTTTTTTTTTTTTTTTTGCAGTTTTTGGCCAGGGTTGGGTTTGAACCCACCACCTCCAGCATATGGGGCCAGCGCCCTACTCTTTTGAGCCACAGGCGCCGCCCTATAACACTCTTTAATTCAAGTTTTTTTGCCTATTTTTTATCCAATGTGGCAGTGGTTTTTCTGTTTAATGGTTTTATTTTTTTAAGAGCCAATCCCTGAATTTATTTACTAATGTTATGACTTTTCCATTTTATGATGCATTAATTTCTGAATTTATATGTTTTATAGTTCTGCTTTTTCATATTTATTTTGCTGTAATACTTCCACCTTCTCAAATGGAATGTCTTAGTCATTTGTTTTCATATTGCTACAAATTTTTCTATACAAATGTGTTACCATACCCCCAAACTTTTCATATACATTGTGCTCTTTGTTTTCAAATAATCCATACATTATTCCTGTAATACACTCATTTAATTTTTTATATCAAATTTACGTGGGTTAATTCAGCCACACTCTTTTATGCTTTCAGATTTTATATTGTCTTATTTTATTATGTGTATCATGTAACTGGACTATATTTTCTTTGATTTTATCTTTTCTTAATAGGGTATTTCTATCACATAGCATGTAGCAGAGGAATGTAAGGGCTGTTCAACATTAGAAAGTCTACTAAACAAAGAAATGAAGTATTATAAAGCATTATATCAAGAAATGCCAAAAGAAAGAATTTAATAAAATTTCAAATAATTTGTTAATGAAAAACCTTCAATAAGCTAACAATTGAAAAAGTTCTTAATTTAATAAAAGCTACCCATAAGAAACCTACAAGAAGCCTTATACTTAATTATAAAATATTAAAATTTTCTCCACTGAGTCAGTAATAAGACAAAGATGTCTGTTACTTCTCTTATCAGTCAACATTACATTGCAGGTTCAAAGAAAAATAAATTTTAATAAGTTAGAATAATCAGAAAATAAGTGATAAACCTTCCATTTTGAAGATAATCTTTCACCTAGGAAACCCAAATAAGTCAACTGGAAAACTACTAGAATCAGTAAAGTAGCTAGATAAGATCAATAACAAAAGCAATAAAACATTTCCTATAACCCAAAAATGATAGGTTAGCAAATTTAATTTTTAAAAGAGATCCAATTTACTATAGCAACGAAGTCCATAACATAATAAGGAATAAAAAGTGAGTCTAATGTGTAAACCCTTAGTGGAATAAACTGTAAAAATCTACAAGAGAACATACAAGAAAACTTGAATAAATGGGAAGACATAGTGTTTCCTTATGTGGAAACAGTTAACATTATAAAACCATCACCTCTCCCATGCCAGTCTATAGATTATTGGACTTGACAGCTCCTGGGAAAGAACCTGCAGAACTGTGGGCCGGTGTGGTGACTCATGCCTGCGATCCCAGAACTTAGGAAGCCGAGTCAGGAGGATCATTTGAGCCCTCGAGTGGGAGGTTGCAGTGAGCTATGACCACAGCACTGCACTCCAGCCTGGGGGCCAGAATGTGACCTGACTCAAAAAAATAATAACTGAACAACAACAATATGTAGTGATATAAAAATGCATGATATTAACATTTTCTTCAATCTGTCATAATGAAAATGGTGAGGCCATGGCACAGCAAGAAGAAAGCATATCAGCATGAGAGAGCAGAGATTTCAGGAAAAGGCCCTCAGACACATGGGAATTGAATTCAAAGTGAGGTTGTGCCAGGAGACTTCTGGACAAAGACCACAGCATAAACAGATGTTACAGAAACCAGGCCTCTGGATACGACACTGATGCGATGAAATTGTTGATTCTCTTCTTGTCTGGATTTTAAAACTTCCTGAGCATGGCACATGTCTTCAAAGCTTTTCAGTTTTCCAGTTTGAAATTAATTCTGATAAGGATGATATCGCTAATGTTAAAAATCAGAGCAGGAATTCTCCATTGCTAGGCCCTCCGGTTCTCACAGGTGTGGTTAATCCCTGTCATTCCATCTTCATTACCATCTTAGACCACTGTGATTATGGGTTTGCGGGGAGATGACCAGAAGGTTGTCTATGAAATCAGTTTCAGAAGCAGGACACTAACCTTAACCTCAGGTGCTAAAAACCTTGCAGGTGCTCCTCAGAGTCCCTTCACTGCCTCCTACCTTGCAAAGATGCTGCCTGCCCCTTGAATTTACCCGTGAACTGACATACCACAGGGATGGCATCTCAGCTTTCCCAGTTTTATCTACAGGATGATAAATTCTGAAAGCACAGGTGAACTTGGCCATTGGAAAACAGGGAATGGGAGGAAGCTGGACTAATAAATCCCCCCTCCTTTCTCCCTTCCATGAACCAGCCCAAGATTCAGCTTCTCCCCCCTACCCCCGCAGCCTTTCAGAGGATACCTATGTGCCAAGTGAGCACCCCTCCCCCACTACCTGACCTGGCATGAAGTACAACCGTTGCTTTAACCTCCACTTTGCCCTCCCTCTCACCACCCATGGCTCGTGTTTCCCAAATAAAGGATTAGTTCCCTTTAATCCTTAACTTCTGCTTTTTAGAAGGCCCAGAGGAGTCCCAGCCTAATTAGCAAGATTGTGTATTCCAACCCTCACTTCTCAAATTGGAGAAGGCCCTGAATATTAAATAGACAGAATTCCAGATCAACCCCCATAGCCACTGTCCTCTAGCCATTCTTGCCACAGTCGCAGCAGGTGGGAAATCCTGCCATAAACAATTGGCCAGAGCAGAATATATTAATAGATAAGGCACCCAACAGGTTGGTTAAGTGTTGCTCTTGCCACGTAAACAGTTTTTCCCGCCTGCTGCTCTGATTCTCGAGGATGCTTACACTGCTTCGCCATATCAAGACCAACCATAGCATGGAATGCATAAGTTGGTGCCCTACTGGCTTGAAGGCAGTCTTTGTGCTCGGTCATCAGCCTTGTACTGTTGCTCCCTCTGGACATCTGATCAAAGTTACTGAGCGCCATGTGCATAGGCAACACCGCGTTGCTGGGGACTTCCTGGACCTGATACATGTCAAGCACACCCCTTTTCACTGACACAGACGTGAAAGGCTGGAAGAAGGAAGAGGTTTCTGAGGCGCAATAAGATACAGATGTTCTAGGAAGGTGTCTGAGATGGTTGAAAGCCCAGACAACTAACTGAGAAGGTGAGAGTCTGTCCTTCAACTTGACTCCTGCCAGCTTCTGCCTTGAATGTGTCTTCTCTCTCTTTTCCTAACTATCCACAGTGATTCATAAGTTATGCTTCCAAGAATAATTTTTAAAGGACAGCACAGAGCTCAAGTCATTGTTCTTAACATTACATATATATTTTAAGCATGATTTTTATATTTTTATCCAGTCTTATAAACTTATTTACAACATTCATTTATACTTAATTTTGTGTCTAAATAATCTCAGTGCTCACCGCCAGTGTTTTATACCAATTTCCCTACTCCTGATCTCTTAAGATTGACTCAGCAATTCTTCAAACAATATTTTTTTATAAGAACGTATTGGATTGATTGCAAAAATGTCCTCAATTTTTTACCCTCTGCCTGTATCCATGAACCCTGCAATATGATTTTGCATCTCCTGCCATTGAGAAATACAGTTTATTTCCCTATTTCTGCAGCTTTCTGACTTTCTCTGACCAAATCAAGATGGTGGAAGTGACGCTGTACCCAGGCCTCAGCTGTATCTTATGGTCTGTGTATTTATTCTTGGAATCCTCAAACCACTAATTGAATAAGCTTGGGGTAAGCAGCTGAATGATAACACCTCTGTGGCTCCCTCATCACAGTTGTCTCACCTGCCCAACCAGGAGATCGAAGTCCAGCCAAGATCACCTGAGCCAAGCCCAGCTCCACCAAATTGCCCATCTTAGCTGTAGAGTTAAAAGCAACAATAAATGGTGGAAACTTTAAGCAGTTAAATGGGAGGGTGCTTTACTAAGAAGCAATCATTAGTTGATCTGAAAGATAAATAACAACCTATTATTTTTCTAAGACTTTATATACTAAATTTTTCTTAACTTTTTTCTGACACCAGGGATTCATCATGTGAAGGGATTGCTATTCCCCTGAATTTTAAGAATTATGCAATATTTCTTGTATTCCAAACTAATTTTACATGTTGAGCAACACCCCAGCTGTTGTTGAGGTCTGTTCTTGTTTTTCAGTTTACTCCTTGTGGAATAAGAAAAGATCTAGACCCAGCATTTGCCAACACACAGGAACTGGGGCTTAGCTTTCACACAGCTCATTGCAATTGGAGGGCATATTGATGTACTTGGCATCTAACTCCATTTCTAAGTTTGGAAATAGTCCCTCTGTTATGGCTGTCTGGATTTCAGTGAAATTATTAATTGCCCCATATTCCTACTATTTGATTGTCTCATATTATGAAAGATTAGAATAGAAGATCTAGTCTTGCTTTTGCCCCCACCAATAGCCTTTTTATCTATTGGAACCATATATGCAAATAATGCAAAGCTGTTCCTTACCTTCCTTGCCCAAATGCTAACGTCTTGTCTTTTTGTTTTGGGGAGGTTTGAATATCCAAATGAATGTAGGAAAAAGGTATACTGAGGAAGGTGGAAATAGGAAGGGGGTAACAGTGCTCAGATAGGGTTACAAGCACCCCAATAAGAAGACAGTCAGTGAGAAAGGAATGACGATGGGTCTGGGTCGGTCAGTTCTGTTTCAGGTGGCAAAATAGATGTCAACAATAATTTCAGCTCTATTTGTCTTAGAATATAGTAAATAATCCCAGAACCTGGCAACAGATAAGCTGCAAAACAGTTTTCAAGGCATTGTGGTCTTTGCATGTGCAGTGGGGGGGAACAGTGGTTTCCAGGCAGAGAGAGAGTGTGCACCTTTATGGTGAATGCTGTGGAAGGTGGGGTAAGTCTAGGAATTTTCAACATGTACATTTCAGCCCAGAAGTCTCTACCCTACACAGTTTCCTCAAACTTCACTTATGTTATCCATACAGACCTGTATAAATCTGCTAAGCAATGGCTGAGCTTAGCCAGTATCTAAGACCTCTTTTTTCTTTTTATTAAGTCAAATATACATAGATCATGAATATATTTATGCATATGTGGGGTACAATGTGTTGATTTTTTTTTTCATACAATCTGACTTGGTTACATAAAACCAATTAATATAGTTTTTGCCTCATTTACTTGATTATTGCATTAAGACATTTATATTCTACACTTGACAGATTTGACTTGTATCCTTACAATATGCTCCATAGCTGAGGTCCTGCCTTTTACGTCCCTCTATCGATCCTCCCCTCTCCCCTCCCTTCCCACTTCATTTTTCTCCTTCATCCTGGGCTAGAGTTGTGTCCTATCTTTCATAACAAAGTGTGAGTGGAGCCTTTCCCTCTTTTATGTTTACATAGAGGGACTTGGAACATATTCTCCTGACTAAAGTATCTCAAGAATGGAGGGAAAAGTATCCAATGTACTCAGTACTTCTATGAAACTTCTTGAAGTTGGTGATACTTACTCTACCCAAACAGACAAATATGGATAAATTGAACCTTAACTGGTATCAGATAGAAGATCATGAAGAGAGATTTACCATGTTACATACATCACTTATTTATTTTGGAGTCACTGTAATTGCTCATATTTTATGAAGAATACTAATTACTGTTAGTAGAGTAGAAATATTACCAGGTGCACTTTTCACTTTTGGAAAATCTTGTTCCACACATGGAAGGTGAAGCTCAAGTACAGCGAGGAACAACACAAGAGTTGTCAACACTGACTTTCAGAGCAAACTTCATTTCAAACCCCTGAATAGCCAATATAATTCTTAGAAATGAAAAGGAATCTGGACGCATCATGTTACCTGACTTGAGGTTATACTACAAATCTATAATGATCAAAACAGCAAGGTACTGGTGAGATGAAACCAGCCATATATAGTCATTTGATTTCTGATGAGCCTAATTAAATATCCTTATTTAACAAATGGTGCTGGGAGAACTGGTTAGCCACATGCAGAAGACTGAAACTGGACCCGCACCTCTCACCATTGACAAAAATTGATTCTCAATGGATAAAGATTTAATTTTAAGACACGAACACTTGAAGAGAGTGTGGGGGAAAGCACTTGAAAATATTGGTCTGGGAAAATATTTTATAAGGATGACTCCCCTCTGGCAATTGCAACAACACCAAAAATAAATAACTGGGATTTGACCAAACTAAAAAGCTTCTGCATAGATAAGGGTACCACAACCAAAGCAAACAGACAGCCTTTGGAATGGGAGAAGATTTTTATTTGTTATGAATCTGGCAAAGGCCTGATAACTAGAATTTACAGAGAACTCAAATTAATCAGAAAGAGAAAAGCAAACAACCCCATTTGTATGTGGGCAAGAAACTTGAACAGAAACTTCTCTGAAGATGACAGGCAAATGGCCAACAAACACATCAAAACAGACTTTCTAAAAGAGCAGAAGTGAGAGAGGTAAAAAGAGCTAAATGTTGGACAGAAAAGAGTTCTCTGAATCAAACAGTGTCTCTTCAAATGTCAGGGATAATCCTTGGCTACTGATTTTCCTCTTTTGCCTAAACTGGCTGTCTTTCTGTCAGAGGTAGGAAAAAGAACCCTCACAATAATATTCGTTCTTAAAATGTGTTAAAACCTAGTCTCAATAGTGAAATGTGCAATACTAGAGCCTGCTTGTAAAAACAGTGAACAGAGCTCTGGATCTGAAAACAAGAATCCCTACTATTTTTTTTTTTTTTTTTTTTTTTTTCAGTTTTTGTCCAGGTCGGGTTTGAACCCGCCACCCCCAGTATATGGGGGGGATATGGGGCTGGTGCCCTACTCCTTGAGCCACAGGCACCACCCCACTACTTTTATATTTACCTATAACTTATTTGCAATGTAAGGTTGAACAATTCATTATTTTGCTCTTTTATTTTAATGGATTTTACCTAAAACTCTATCTTTCCCTTAAAGCCTTTCCTGGCTATGAATGGAAGCATAGTCTCTGCTACCTCTATGGAAAATTGTGTAGTGATACCTCAAAGAACTAAAAGTAGACCTACCATTGGATCCAGCAATTTCATGCTGGGGTGCATGCCCAAAGGAAAAAAGCTCATTTTATGAAAAGGACCTGCACTCAAATGTTTACAGCAGCACAACGCATACTCCCAAAGATATGGAAACAACCCAAGTGCCCCCTAATATGTGTGTGGATTAATAAAATGTGGTATATGTACACTACGGAGTACTACTCAGCCATTAAAAATGGCGACCAAGAATCTTTGACATCTGGATGGAATTAGAAACCCTTCTTCTAAGTAAAACTTCACAGGATTGGAGAAACAAACATGTGAACTCAATACCAAGTCGGAACTAATCGATCAACACTTAGGTGCACATATGGAAGTAAATCTCAACGAAAGTCAAGCTGGGAGGAGGAGGGTAAATTTACAGAATTGTAAATTGGGTACAGGGCCCACTATCTGGATGAAGGGCACACTTCTAACTTTGACACTATCCATATGAAAAACAGTATGTAAACATGTGTACCTCTAATATTCTGAAGTTTAAAAAATAAGTTTGAAAAGGGCAGTGCTCAAAGAGGTAGGGCACCAACCCCATATACTGGAGGTGGCAGGTTCAAAACCACACACAAAAAAAGCTTGAAAACAAACAAAACACACACAAAAGCACAGTTTCAATCCTAACTCTTTATCAACATGATTGCATTCAATGTACTTAAAAATCAGCATATAGGGCGGTGCCTGTGGCTCAGTGAGTAGGGTGCTGGCCCCATATACCAAGAAGGGTGGGTTCAAACCCAGCCTCGGCCAACTGCAACAAAAAATAGCTGGGTGTTGTGGCGGGAGCCTGTAGTCCCAACTACTCAGGAGGCTGAGGCAAGAGAATCACCTAAGCCCAGGAGGTGGAGGTTGCTATGAGCTGTGATGCCACAGCACTCTACCGAGGGTGACAAAGTGAGACTCTGTCTCAAAAACAAACAAACAAAACAGCATATAATACTCCCACCTCTTCTACTAATTTAATTTTGGCATTATATTTCTTACCTACTTGAAGGTTTGCTCTGAGTTTGACCATGTTGGCAATAGCTCTTCTCCTTAATGATCCCTACAGGGATTAGGAATTAGGTCTGTTTATCTTGTCCTAAACGTCCCTTGTCTGACAGCACATGAATTTGTCATAGTGTCCTGTCTTGGCGTCCACATTTATTTAACAGGTCTTCCACATGGTACTCTCGGCTGCCTGTTAGCTGTTCATTTGCAATATGGATTCTCTTTGATTCATAAGCATCTGTGCAAAGTAAGTATGTGTTTTGTTCTAAAGACCTATTTCACTATCATCCTCATTAATAAATATGTATTTGCCTGAGTTTTACTATGTGTGCCATGCTCTGTTAAGGAAATTTCACAGGCAGGTTCATGTCTAGTCATGTATTCACTCAAGAAACATTTATTTAGTTCAACAGGATAAAGAGGAGGAAAGACTCTTTCTCTTGGGATCTCACAGCATAGGGGAGAAGACAGAATTGGTGATTACAACAAAGAGTATCAAGGCTTATAAAGTCTGAGTAAGAAAATATTGAAACTGAACTCTTACCATCTCGAGCATTTGGTAATGCGATATTATAAAGCTACTGGGATAACTGTAGAGTGTTGTAGATTATTATAATTATCGGAAAATATTTAGAATTGGTGAAGAGTTGACATTTCTGGCATCTAATCCAGATTTCAACTCTGAATCATATAACGTTTTAGGTTCTCATTTCTCTGTAAAAGGAGAATGATACGCAAAAGGGCCTCCCACATTCTCTCTGACTGGCACATGCCACAAATACGTGACTCCAAAGGCTTTAGAAGAAATTCTTCTACGACTAGTTCAAACTGCAACCTCTCTATAATGTACTTTTAAACACACAGCTTTGAAGTTCTGATCTGCTGCCATCTTATCTGGCTGTGTTAGTGACCTCTTAAGATGAACTGTGTGCATGGGAATTTCAGATTGGACACATCACTGGTGATGGTATCACATCTTTGTGAATGAGACCAATAGCCATCTGGCCCCTGAGTGTGTTTGCAAACTCTGCCGAAATTGGGGGAGGGCCCTTTTGGCAACAAGTATTGAGTCAGATTCTCTCTCTGATTGGAGTTCTTGGTTGAGGAAAGGGTTTGGACTTGGGGCAGGGTGTAGTTGGTGGGCTTCACATATCTGACAGGAACGTGGCCTGGACGCTCTTTTCTGGGCACTTTTTGCCCCCAGCATCACTCAGGCTCTGTTCATTTGTGGGGTGTGTATACCTTAGGTTTCTTCAGCATGCTTTTGGCAGGAAAAAGACCCCCTCTTACATAGAAGTTTCCCACTGCTAACGAATACATATTGGCTTCAAACAGAGAACTTTTCATAAAGAAGAAACATCTCAGGCTTTGAGAAGTCACAAAGAAGCATCCAAATTCTTTGTGTGGAACCTACAATTTTATACAGGGTGGGCCATGTGGGAAGGAGAGAAGAAACCAGAATATCTGGACAACCAAAGATTTCTCCTTATTCCTAAATTAGTACCAGAAATTTACTTAGTTAGGTAAATGGCTCAGCATTTTCATGTTGCAATGTTATTTATCTGACACAGCAAAAACATATTAAGTGGGGAACTTAACCTGGGCATAGTATTAAATGCTATGCACACAGTAACTTGTGATTCTTATGATACATCTCAGAGTTAGGAATAATTTCCCTCTTATTTTAGACAGAAGACAACAGAAATTTAAGGAAGCTTAGACAGGAACATCCCTAAAGTCTTACGGTTGCAGATTGTGGAACTAAAGTTTGAAACTGAGTCTGCCTCACTCCAAATCCACCTTCCTGAGCACCACAGCTCACTGTCTCTTAGACCGGAGGCTTGGGAGTCAGCTTACATGAGTTTTTGTTTCTAGCTCCACCAATCACCAGCTGACTGATGCTAGACAAGTGTCCTAAGGTCTCCGTACCTCAGTTTCTTTGTCTATAAATTGGAAAATAATAAAATGTAACTCATGTTGTTGATGAGAAGTAAATTAAAGGCTCATGAGTATTAAATGCTGAACGAAAGGACACTGTTTTAACTTTTATTCTTTCAGAAAGCATGTGCTGAATGAATGAAAGGCAAGTAAGCAGGGAAGATGCAGATAAGTGGGAAACCTCTGTATTTAAGGACCATATCGGCTAGGGGACAAGGGAACCACATAATCAAAGAATTCAACACAAGGCAATGAAAGAGAGAGGAAAAGGGAGACAAAGAAAGCTAGAAGGGCTTAAATAAAAAAAGAGTGTACCCAAATTCAAAATACTTAATGAGAGAGATGGCACTAGAATCAGATGAAAAATCACGAAGTTTTAAAATCATTGGGCATTGTAGTTCAGACAGTGGGATTGAAGGAGAAAAATCCACTGTCTCCTGTTGCTTTGTGTCCACAACTCAGACTATAAGATCATGAAGAGCAAATTCTGCTTCTTTTTTCCTCCTGAATACTCCAAGACAAATGTAGGGGTTCTTCTGAGTGTCACTACTCATTCGGATCACCAAACCCCAGGGTCAGCGGAGTCACACTGTGGCAGTCCCTACCACCTCCACTGCTCCCCGAGGCTCCAGCACCTCATAAGTCATTGGCATCTGTGAGCACTGGAAACCAGAGAAAATTTTGTAAGGAGAAAGGCCTATATGGAAGGTCAAGGAAGCCCAGGTACCATATGGAATTGTCTGGGGTATGCCAGAAGAAACCATTTGTCACAGATACAAAATGATGTATTTCTGAGTCATTTTCAACAGTTCTAGAAGACTTAGCAATTGGCTTTCTGACTGCTTCTCCCACTCAACCGTCTCCTAAGCCCAGATTTATATTTTCAGCCGCTTAATTTGACACTCCATTTGAACGTTTCACTCCAGGCTGACATGTGGAACTCTGAGTGGAGATTCTGTCTTCCCACCTCCTGCTCTCCCATCTTCTCCGTCTGGTAAAGGTTCCCCATTGTCTCAGTTGTCCGTGCAGTAGAAATATAATGTGAGCCACATAGATAATTCTAAATTTTCTGGCAGCCATGCTACAACTTTTATAAAAAACAGGTTAAATTAAATTTTAAATATATTTTATTTAACTGAATGTGTACTAGAGTATTAGCATTCTCACGTGAAATTAATATAATAAGGGATGTGATATTTATTTCCTTAATGTAAGAATCTTGGAAGTCCAGAGGACATTTTACCCTTAGAGAACACATCTCAATCTAGTCACAGTTCAAGTGGACAGTCCAGGTCTCCACCTTGAAAGTTACTCTTTACTCTTCATCCCTCCCTTTCCATGTGCAGCCATGTAACCTGACTCCATAATGTCCCTCATTACTAACTTGGCATTTGTTGTCACCACATTATTTCTTTCCCTACCAACCACCCTCCTTGCCACCCATCTTGTCTATTTCCTTCTTCTAGTCCATCAGAAAGACTATTGTAAGGTTGATCTTCCCAAAGTGCTCACAGTGGCTCCCAACCACCCACCAGAAAGGACTCACCTCACCCTGGGGTTCAAAGCCTTTCACAAAATACCCTCTCATTATTAGTTTATGGCATCATTTTCCATATTCCTTGCCAACTTTCAGCTAATCTAGAATACTCTAGAATATTCTATATTATTCTAGAATATTCTCTATCAGCTAATCTAGAATACTCAAGAATATTCTAGATTAGAATTCTAGTGTATTCTCCAATCCTATGTTCCTAACTCTGTTCCTTTGGCCATTCACTCCTTTCTCTGCCTATTAAAATTTTACCCTTTCTTCAAAGCTGTTGTAGAACTCTAGTGCTTCATTAATACTTGCCTCTTTTTCCCAACTAGATAGAATCTCTTCATTATTTCATAGCACACTTCTGTATTCCTCATGTTATTTAGGAAAATCTATTCTGATGTAAAGTGTTGTATATATTTTCCTTGTTCTATTTTTTAGTCTGTTGTGGGCCAGATAGTATGTAAAATCTCAGTGTCCCAGGCAACAGTCAACGGATTCCATGAATATACAAATAGATACCTAAGAGAAGCCAATCTCTGAGACCCACTGGTTGGAGACAAGCAAAAGTACAGAAAAGCAAATTTTGGGAAGAGTGTTTCATCATTCAGTCAAAAGATATACTCAGAAAGGCAAGCAGATTTAATGTGATGTTTTTCCTCTAAGATTAAATGGGAAGTTAGGGTTAAAAGTCGACAGCTAACCTATAACCTCTCTTTGGGGATGTGTTTTGCAGGCAGAGTTGGTAGGAAATGTGCTGCGTTTGCGAGACAGGGCTGGCGTCATGACTGAAGTGTTGTCACACTGAAATTCAGGTGTGTGCATAGTCACCATCTCCAAGAGCATTTTTCAAGTACTGTGATCCCCCTGTTAGTTGAGAATATCACCCACATTCTCCCTGATGAGGTCTAACTCTATATCTAGAGCCATTATTAGGTCTTCATTCCAGGATAATAAGACAAAAGTTTATAAAGCAGTGGCCTAGTATTATGTAAAGAAATATAAAAGCTTCTGCAGATGAAACCAAATCAATGAAAGTAACTTCATTGTGCACTAGGCACGTGAGGGGAGCAGTCATTTCAGCCATCTGTCTGAACACTCAACAAAGAAAACCTGACAGCACCATCTAAGGTTTGGGCCCATGCCCAGGGTTCTTTTCTTCCAAATATAGAAATAAGTATGTGAGCCCCCGTGTATCTGTGCTTGCTGTCTGGGTTGCCTCCCCTGATGTGACTGCTCCATATCCCCCTGCCAGAGGCTCTATCTCTGCTGACTGCATCCGATTCAACTCCATCCGATTATGTGGGGATCCAGGAAAGTGCACATAACTCAAACCGGAGATAGTGAACCACTTAGTGTCTGGGACGTGTTTTCAGGTCCTAGTGGCATACCAACCACAGCAGAGTGAAATTCTCATAGTTGGCTCCTTTTGAAAGACAAGAGGACAGTTGCTGGGTTATTGAGGTCTCTTAATTATTTAATGTCAACATAATACATTTCCTTGGCGGGGGGGATTGACATGAAAAAGAGTTTAGCTTACATGTGTGTGTGTTGTTCTTTCTTTCTTTTTTTTTTTTTTTTTTTAATAAAAACAGGCCTATTGGGATAAGGTTCCATGGTAAGAAGATAGTTTCCTTAATCACAGAGACCACAAGCAGTAAGGCCTGGCCCTGAAAGGGCCTGGTTTCCACGATGATGTGGCATTGACACTTGAATGGCGGCAGCCTCTGGTGGCAAGGTTGGACCCTCAGGGTCAGGGTCCTTCTCTTTCCTGACAGGCTGCCACTGCTGGTAAGAAGGGAAGGACTCTGGAGCACGGTGGGGTCAGCTCTCCTAGGAGAAAAAGACAGGACTTCCTGCCAGTGAGGTCGAGTGAGGAGGATAAGTAAAAATTTGTGACCTATTTTGCATCACAAATTGATTAAAAGGGGGGCGGGAATACGAGGCATACTAATAGATAGAACTTTTGAGTTTGGCTTCCTCCTAAATTATAGGATTACTAGGATGATAGTGATTGGTCTGGGGGTGCTGTATTCTACCCGTATGTACATTCTAGTAATAGTTGGTTTTCACATGTCTTCTTTTACTTTGAGTAATGGTAATTCTGAATAACTTTTACACAGCACTGTTTACAAACATTTCTAATTATATAACCAGGAGTCAACCGTGAGACGTGAATGTTTGGGGGTGGTTCTCACACTGTGAAAGACACGAATTGCCAGAACAGTCCCACAGCATGAAGAAGTGACGGGGCTCTGTAGAGATGGGTCCTGGTCGAGCCTACTCCCCATAGCTGTCGATTAATTTCAGTGATAGCAATCAGATCAGAATGGAAGCCATCGGCTAGGAATAGAGTGGGATAGTACGGAGGAGTTGTGCAGGGAAATGAAAACAGGAAAACTACAGAGATGATAAAATCTTTTTGTGGTGGCACATTTTTATTTTGAGGTTAGAACTTGGTTGTCTTTCCTACCGTCACCTCACCAACTCCACTAGATTCAAGCTTCTCAAAGTGGCTTGAAATTCCTACGCAGTTCCAAGCTTGCTGAGAGAAGCGCCTCGAGGCAGTCCTCTCCGCTTTCACTTCTAATCATAATAGACAGAGAAGCTTGTCCACCTGCAAGCTGCAGCTTCTCCCTCTGTGTGTGTGTGTCCATACAGCTTCAATGGGAACCAAAAATACAGCTGTTTACTTTTGGACTTAAAAAGGTAGAACACAAATGGGAAAAAAACACATTTATTTATGAAAGGAAACACTAAGACTCACCTGAACCACTTGCATGAGGCCATTGACTGCGTATCGCTACTCAGCGCCTACCAGGCACTGTCCAAAGTGTTCATCGAATAGATAACGTTGTTTCTATACCTCTGGAAAATGCAGGTTGGCGCTTTATGTTACTGTCTGGATGTGTTTGTCCATATGTGCTTAAGTTTCTACTAACAAATACATAAAAGTCTCTGTTATGTAGATGGGTCAGTTGTTCCCAGGGTGCTAAAATAACTGTGCACTTCATCAAGACTTTGTCTTGCTAGATACAGACAGAAAAATACTGCTTATGCCCCATGTAAGTCGATGGTTTATAGGCGACTTTGCAATCATTGCTTCGCAAAGCTGATGACAAGCACTAGTTCCTGCTAGAAGGAGAAGGAATCTGTCTTCCTGGAGCCTCCTGCCTGCGCGGTCTACCTGCCAAATCCAGGAAGAGCCAGTGTGACACCTGCTGCTGCCCCAGGGGTCGAGGGCCTATCTCCACTCTGAGATTTATAGTTGTGATGTTTAAATAAGGTCTAAAAAGAGTGACTTCAGTTTCTTTTCTATGACTCGGGCTCTCTAAAAACCATTTCGGGGTCAATTTTAGTGAAGAAAATGTGCCAGGAGGCTGGGAATGTCTTCCAAATCCTTAAGCAAACTTTGTGTTGAAAACAAACTGTTAAAGGGAATGCAGCCGCACATGTGCCTTTAGAAAGAGGCCTCTGCCTTCATGAAGGGCCGAGCAGCGGCTGCCAGATGACCACGGCCTCACCTCCCTGCTTAACAAAGGCACCTACATTTCACTGGAAATAAAATTTTATTAGCAACATGTCAAATATGTTTTAAAATACAGTAACCCTCATCTTCCTTGCAGTTTAAAAAACAATCCAATAAAAACTCTAAATCATGACCCAAATATTTTTAAATGTGAAAAAAGACATATTTTAGATTATGTAACAGATGCACATTTTCCCAAATAAATGCTGCAGAACACCATCTGCTTGAAATTTGAGTGCATTCCCGCAGAACTAAATTTCTGCTTCTCCTCCTTCATTAATGGTGTATGACAAATTTGTGACACTATATTTCACAATAGCAATACCAAAGTTTTATAACCAAAAAAAGAGCCTGACAAAATCACTTGGCATGCTCAAATTAGACAATGTATGCAATTCTCTCATGTACACCCATTCTCCACCCTTTACTCAGACCCCCAACCACTGAGAAGAAATGGATTGATGGGGGAGGGAATCTCCATGGAACAAAGTTTAAGAAAGAGTTCAAGACAAAAAGTTAAAGATCTGGTGCCTTTTAGCTCAGGTTTACCACAATCTTCAGCCTGTGCAGCTACCCAGAATTTTGAATTTAATGTAGAATCTTTTTATAAAGATTTGCCTGAGCATGAAATGGCCAACTCCTTTTTAACCGTAAAGAAAATTTCATCTTTGCTCTATTTTGCTCTAATGTTATCAAATCCAACTCCCTTATCTGGGTATATAACCAAAGTGGAAAATTGAGAAGAGAAATTTGCCATGTGCCTCTTCCTGACTGATAAGAATGGTACCTGACCAATACCCACACTCCTTTTCTCTGATTGGAATAGAGAAAACATACAAGAGAAATAATTTTCTTTTCTTTTCTTTTGTTTTTTTACTACACAGAGTATTATAATATTTGTAGCAAACTTAGAAAACCAGTTTTATGGCTTTAAAGTATTTATTTCATGCCTTTTATTTCTTTAAAGAAAAGACTTTCTATGGACAATAGACATGAACATATATTCTTTGACAGTTTAAGAGAAGAAGCTTGAGGGTGTATTTTCATTCTAAAATGACACAGAGCCTCGCTACTCTAAGTTTGGGCAATAAGTTGGTAGCATCTCCACCACCTTGGAGAAATGAAGACTCCCAGGCCCCAACCCAGACCCAAGGAATCTGCACTGTATCAAGACCCCTAGACACCTGTGCTACCCAACTATAGAGTAGTAGGGTAGCCCTTAGGGAAAGACAGACTTACTCTCATAGAGAAATTTTGCCCAAAATATTCCACCAAGAACAAATAATAACTTCTAGACATGGTCCATATAACCAATGAAGTTTGAGAACAAGAGCACATAAAGTAAAATGCCATATATCCCATAAATATTCATGAAGTGCTTCAATTAATTATACATAATCTTCCATGGTTTCCAACCTAAGGAAGTTTCTTTACCAAGACATACACAACTGTTATCTATTACACTTAGTTCTAAAAACATGAAGATTACCTTAGTAAACAATTATTTAAGCACTAAGTACAGTAGTTTCGGAAAGAATTGTGTCCAGCCAATAATGACCACTATCGTCACGGTTACTGTGACCTCATTATGATGAATTCTACTTTGATTTCCCAAAGGAGGTGAGCCAGTTCTGACCATTGTTGCTTGTCTCTGAGGATTTTTGAGCAAGGCAGGGGTGAAGGACCAAGCTACACATTGCATTTAGGGTGCACTGGAAGGACTGGGGTTGTGACTCTAAGAAGCCGGGGAGAGAAGGAAGCTGGCTCCAGCTGCTGGTATTAAGAAATCCTCAAGTTCATTCCAGCAATTTGCTAGCACAAAGCAAATTAAAGAAGGTTGCCGTTCAGACTTTGCAACTCTTAGGCTGTTATCTACTGATTTCCTTTCTCCTTTGAGGCTCTCCTTGACATTAACACTAACCTGATCTGCCTTGTAAAAGAACATGGAAGTAGGAGAGGTCAGATAGGGGCAAGAAGGAATTGCTGTGAGCTGGTGTTTGTCTCCCTGCCCCTCCACAGGTCGACGAAGGCTGTGAGAGCTTCCCCTTTGTAACAGTGACTTTGTATTAGGTTTCTGGGTATAACTGTGCTGCCAAGAATGGAAACACTCCTTCTCCCTTAAGACCTCCCTGTGCATCTTCTGATCTGCAAACACTTCTGAAAATACACATTTGCTGACCATCCCCGTTTGGAAAAGAGAAATGCAATCGCTGCTCCCAAGAAAGAGCCTTTACCTTTTAAAACAAAACCAAATCATCTGAATTCCAGGATGCTACATCATTCACTGATGTATCCCCACACCTGGCGCAGTGCCTGGTTCACAAGACTTGCTCGACAAATGGTGGTGAACTGCACTTATCTCCATGTGTTCCAGCACGGAATTTGTCACATCTTGGGATGTACATTGAAATCAGATAATGGATTTGAGCTTATCCATTTACTCACAGGCTCATCATTTACTCTTTCCCCTAATTTAATTATTTCCTATTTTTCCTTTACTCATCCACCCAAAGAGCTTAGTTTCAAGGATATTTTATGGTAATACCCCATTGCAAATAGTGGCTACGCTGAGTAGAATCTAGTGGTCTGCGTCACTGATGGTGAAAAGAAAGAACGACATGTGCAGATAGCAGGTGCTTTGGTATAGCAGACACAGAAAAGCAAAACCAAGGGCAGCAACCAAGCAGCCACTCCCCAGGAAACTTCCTTCCACCTCCGAAATCTGCTTCTTAATTTGTCCTTCCTTCTGTCTGTATCGTCTCTTCATTTTTCGTGACCTCTTTACTCAGCCTTTAGGCTGGTTGGGCACCCAGAGGAGGGACGGACATTACCACAGGCTCTCAATTTTCCCTTCTCATCTGCCTTATCCTAAGGATGGATCTTGTCACCAGGGAAAGGATGCCCAGGTTCACCTGGTCTCCCGTGACTTGCATCTCCCATGACAGAGTGTGCTGGGTAGAGTCCGCAAAGCAAGCCTACATAGCGTCTCCCAATCTCAGTTTTCCAAGGTAAAATGCCACTTGTTTATGGGTGAACTCAGACACGTTTACAGAGTTTACGTAAAAATTATTTTAAAAAAAAATCAAGATAAAATCAGTCCTCTCCTTATCTATGAGTGGTTTATTGGGAAAAAAGTAAATGGCCTGTGAGATAATAACCAGTTTGAAATAAACACATTTTTAAAAAACCATAGTCACTAATACCACGGGTTTCTAAGACAGTCCTCTACATATGAACGTATAGATCAGCGAGTTCAGTTAATGTCATCAAATAAAACAGACTTTTACATCTGTTACTGTCATCACCCAAGAGTTCTTGTTTAGCTTAAGATTTCTGAAATACAATAAGTATTACAACTTCACACTTTCTTGATAATTTTCTTCTGTCCTTCTCTTTTCTAGTCCAAAGTATGTCCATTTCTATCCTCAACTAATTTCAAAATGTAGCATTTTTTAAATTGTACCTATTCATACCAGTGTCTTTTTCATGTAGACACTGTCCTGAACCAAGCCAAACATTAATTAAACTATTACAGATGTTAATTCTAGTTTTAAATTATATGATAGTGTAATTATCCTACAAAATTTGGAACCTTTCAGTTAATATCTCCACTGGTTTAGAAATCCATATATTAAAAAGAAGAGTTCCGAGGAAATGAAGTCTATTAGAAGCAGTGAAAACGTTTGAACTTTGGTACCAAATTTTGTCCTTAAATTAATTTTAAATACTTATATCTGTATTTCAAAACTATCTCACCATGTGCACTAAATTGCCTTTAAAAATTAATCCCAATTATACTTTTTCAGTTTCTTCTAAGAATTTATTCCTTATTTTGATTGTGCAATTAAATATAAGCTCCACACTTATCAATTACATATTTTACCAATTATATAGCTATGTCATCTTCAACAATGTTGGCTAATTAGGACGCCAATATTCTTTGTACCAAATGCACCCCAGTCATTCATTAGAGGGACCCAGTATTGAATCTAAACTAAGAACAAGATTCTCTTAAAGAGAAGGGCTTCTTGGTTACAAGTTGGCCTTCAACAAGGGAAGATAGTATGTTGATAAGTCAATATATTTAAATTTGCAAAGGTATGTAATTACTAAAGGTCTGTAATATCTCCGTTTAAAGCAGTGCCCTTGATTATCATTATCATGTAGAAAGTGCCAAGAAAACACATCAGTAAGAAAATCATTCCCAAACCCTTCAGCAATGTTCTTCTATGTCCTGTGCAACCCTTACTATAGATTCTTAGCTTCATGATCACCATCTTCCTAACACTCATCTTTGTGTCTTTGGTATTCTCCTAAATACACCTTTGGCACCTAGATTTTCCAATCTGTTATACCAGTTAATGACAATTCCTTAAATGATATGTTCCAAAGGACAAAACTCCAGACATTGGAATAAGACATCTCACTCAAACCTCAAAGAACATTATGGACTACTTGAAACAATTGCATGAATCTTTCCAACATGTTATGTAATGTCTTTCAAATTGCAAAATATAGGGACTTATCTAAACTTCACCATCAAAGGCATTCTGAAGCATTTTGCAAATAGTGAGTTATCAACTATTGTACAAAAATCAGTGCAAAGTTTCATCAAAGCAGCCTGAAACACACTCTTAGCAAGATGAAGAAGTAACATCATCATTAGAATTTCAGTTGCTCTTGCCAATTCTTGCAGAAAAGATTTTTAAAAATTATCATCTCCTTAAAGACAAATGTTACCTGCCTACTCTTTTCCTGAGCTTCACAACCTATAAAAAATGACATCATATATCAAATTTGCACTCCTAACTAAAGGCCCACCACACATTTTAACCAAGAACTTAGAGATAAGCCCATCCACAAGGCTATTTTATTAAATTTCACTTTTAAAGAGATAAGTATATCAAGACCAAAAGGAAAAATGAAAAGAGTAAAATGGATGCGCTTGGAGTAATCCGGTTGTTACATTCAGCAGTAAAGTTGCTGTGTGAGTCTGCTCTGTCTGGAATTGTTACTAATGGTAAAAGAAGAATGGTGTCAAACAATTATTTGGCACAACGCTTGACAAGGTAAAACGTGTCAAAAAGAGTAAACTCTTTCTCTGCTCATTTACAGAAAATTAAATTCTGTCTGTCCTTAATCCTCCGGGACATGACATTATCCATTTTTGTGTTATTTTTTGTTACTTTCCTCTAAGAGCGGCAGAATTTCGAAATAGGGGCCTTAACAGCAAAAAATAAATTTAATCTGTGTAACAGCTGTGTTCCTCCCTACACATCTCATCTTAAAAAAAAACAAAAAAAAAACAACCTTTGCTTCTAAAGCACTAATTTACCACTTTATAACATGTGGACGTAACTTCGATTCAATTTGATGATACAAGAACTGCTGAGTAATAACCACGGTTCTCTCCAATCAGTTCAGCATGCATCTCATCTTTGATATCAAGTGCACCTACAATTAGTGCCTTAAATTAACAGCTTCACTATGAACAGTTCAGGCATTTAGAAACAAAGTATCAATGGAACAGCTACTTTAATTCATTTTATAAATAAGCAACTGAGAATTTTGCTCCAAGTGGTCACTAGTGTAGCCCATCCCGTAAATGGCATTCTCCGAAGCATAAGGCACAATATGATATGAATGCAGCTCTTCGTAATAGAGAGACTGAGAACAGCATTCCTGCACCATAAACTTCAGCCGTTTTCTTGTATCAGAATAAGCAGTCTTATACGAGGGAGCCTCTTTAAAGTAATCATAGCTCTCTTTCTCCGTCTCTAGATGTATCTTCCTCAGCAAATTGTTAATTAACACAGACCTTCTTAAATAAGTTTCTGGGTCTTCAAGAAACCTGAGCTTCTCCAGGGAGAGTTTGAGAATGCAAGACCTGTCCTCAGGTAATATCAGGTGCTGAAAAGCAAACACAATCATTAAATCTACATTGAGGAAGAAAAAAAAAAAAAAGAAAAGAAAACTAGAGCTTTTTACTATTGACGGCATCCATAAACGTGAAAAAAGTTAACAATAAGTGAAATCTTACTTTTGGAAAATACCCATGGTAATCTTGATGTAAATCTTCTTCTTCTGCATATTTTCTCTTAAAATAGGCTACTTTCGACGTTGTTAATGTAGATGATAATACTTTTGTTGGATAAGCTAAACAGATACAATAATTGGAGAAAAGTCAGATTTTATTGTGGCACACAGCATTTTATAACATAAATTCTACTTGTAAAAATAAATTGGTGACCAAAAATTGGTATCCTCTCTTTGCTAAGCAACACGGCACTTTTCTCATGACCAAAAAAAAAGCCTCCATGCTGGAAAAAGTTACCATTCAGACCCCAAAATAGACTTTCTAGATTGGATATTTATGTTCGTTTTTTTGTGAAGTCCCCCAGAAATCAAATACCAATACTGTATTTAATTGCATACCATTTAACATCAAAACACACCCAAATTTATAATCGAGTAACAAAATGTAAAGAGAGGAGATAACTTTATATCATAATTTTAGCTAAAATGCCTACTATACAGAGGAAATTTAATGTTGTTGGGTAATAAAACGGGCATAAAATAGTTGATATCCCAATTACACTTGAAAGAAGTAATTACATCTCTGTAGATAAAACATTATGATATAATTATAACCATCCTAACACATGGCTTAAAGGAGGTTAATCATAAGTAAATGAAAGATTTAGATAAAGTTATGACTAGAAAACTTGATATTTGTATAGTATCTTAAACTAAAGACCTCTTTTTCTTCTTTAAAACACTATTGGTATTGAGGATTCTGATTTGTTTAAGGAAGACAAATGTTCCGAAAACAGATTTTCAGAAAAGAAATGGTTTGGTTTAAAGGGATTTCCTAGGATTTCCCCTAGGTGGCAATCACACCACAAAAATAGGCAAAAATCAACCTCAAATGCGAAAGACAATGAATGACTTTAGAAAGCAAATTGAGTCCAGTTCAGTTCAGTACTCATTCAACTCCAGCTCCCAGACGAGAAAGTTCATATTTAAAGATAATTTTTTCTACCCTTAATCCATGCCCTCAAATATTTCTATGGGTTAAAACCATTTAATTCACAAAATAATGAGCAGTTTACTAATGTGTTCTTAAATAAATTTAAGGTAAGATTTTTAAAATCCTCTAAAATCTTAACATTTTTAAAGCTTAAATATTAAAAATATGTTCAAGAACTTGCCTTTTGTGGTTTTTCCTCCAACTCAGTGACATCTTAGCTACAAAATTTTCCTGAACCTTTTGTAGTTAGTTTTCCCAACATAGGAGGAAAATAGCTACAAACATCACTTTTCAAACATTCCAGATTTTCACTGGCCTCCCTGTGGATTATAAGCCCAATAAAGCCTTAAGGTGGAGTTAGTATGTTTTGTTAAAGGAATCAAGAATTTTAAATCACTGATCTAACAGAGACTAGCCAGGCGTGACGTTATGTGCCTGTAATCTCAGCTACTCGGGAGACTGAGGCCGGAGAATTATCTTAGTCCCGGAGATGAAGACCAGCCTCGGCAACAAAGTAAGACCCTGTCTCTAAATAAATAATGAAAAAGAGACCAATATCTAACAATAATTCACAAATTAATCGAAGCAAAGACAATGGTTGCTACTATACACAAACTCCAAATTCAATGAGCAAACTCAGCTTACACTGAAAAAGGTAAGGGAAAAAAGAAGAAAATTGTACAGAAAACAAAAGAAGCATCCCAGAACCCAGTTTTCTCAGGGGCTATATTTTTCTGTGAACTGCACTGTTAAACACATACAGGTTAAGCTTTGGGTTGTCCTATGTGATAATTATTTTTCTTCTTTTTAAACTCTTTGATGTAGTCATGGTTTTGAATGTTAGTAAGCACCAGAATCACCGGGAGGCCTGTTGAAACACTAATTGCCAGATCCCATCCTCAGAGTTTGTAATTTCAGTAGATCTGGGTTAGAAGCAGAGAAGGTGCCTTTCTTTCTTTCTTTTTCTTTCTTTCTTTCTTTCTTTCTTTCTTTCTTTCTTTCTTTCTTTCTTTCTTTCTTTCTTTCTTTCTTTCTTTTTTTTTGAGACAGTCTCACTTGATGACTCTGGGCACAGTGCTGTGGCATCCTAGCTCACAGCAACCTCAAACTCTCAGGCTCAAGTGATCCTCTTGCCTCAGCCTCCTGAGTAGGAATAGCCGGGACGACAGGCACCCGCCACAACACCCAGCTGTTTTTAGAGACAGGGTCTAGCTCTGGCTCAGGCTGGTCTGGAACAAATAAACTCAGGCAATCCACCCCCCTCGGCTTCCCAGAGTACTGGGATTACAGGCGTGAGCCACCGTGCCTGGCAAGAAGGTGCATTCTAACAAATCCAGGTGATGCCATGATGCCAGTTGAGACTGCATCTTGAGAGTGTCTGTGCAGCAGGAGGCGGCAGGTGCAGCCCAAGGCCCCCGCTGCAGTACGCGGACCCTAGGTCCATCAGCTGACTGCTGCTCATCAGAGAGCCAAGCAATCCTCTGGATTGTCATCACTGCTGCTACTGCTGACTCCACGGGCTTAGCTGCATCAGCCTCAAGTACAAAGCCAGACTGTGTTTTAACTAAACTGTGAAGAATGAAGTCACTTTTCAACCTGAACTCCTGGGTTCACATCAAGAAGCATCATAGGCAGTCCCCCCCACACACACACCAAATTTTGTTGTTGTTGTTGTTGTTGCAGTTTTTGGGCCAGGGCTGGGTTTGAACCCACCACCTCTGGCATATGGGGCCAGTGCCCTACTCCTTTGAGCCACTGGTGCCGCACCCCAAAATATTTTTTAACAAGGTCCAATGAATTACTACTGGGTAGGAGAGAGGGAGGAAAGACTTGGAAATGAGAAGAGTAACTTCATCATGAGCAAACATTATTTTCTTATATGTATTTTCTTAAATTGCTCATTTTGTCCTCCAGAGTAATGTGATGTCTGCAGCATTTATGGCAATTAAACACCTTTTAATGACTGATACAAGGAAGGACGGGTGGCCGCTGGAAGAAGCAAATGTAATAAACTTATTGTCCCAACTCCCAACTGAACCTCCAGGGACGGTATTCAGATCTAACAGATCAGGACAAAACGATTATATCAAATGACTCCCAGGTTCATAAAGATTCTGTCAGGCTATATTCAAACAGTTAGAGACTATATCAGATCCTGAAAATACAGAAAAAATCCTGAGGTGTTCTAGATTTGAGACTTGGCTTCTCTTGAAGCAACACACTTAGCCACTTGGTTTATTGCTCTTCAAAACCACCCCCATGGGTTGTTGAAATGCTGACAAAGCCTTCACAGCTGGCGTCAGTTTGGCAATTACCTCCTTGCAAGCTGTTTAGCTATTTGCAACATTTTTGGCATCAAATTGTGGAGGATGGTTTTAGCCACTTTTAGGTTAAAATATATAGCAAACATAAGTTCCTACATCTGTTTTCTTGGCTGGATTAGACCTCAAAAAATTCAGAGCTGGAAACTCTTCATTGGTCACCCAGTTCCGTGTTCTCGGAGTCCAGATGAGAACACGGCAGCCCGGAAGAGTTCAGTGATTTAAAGTCTGGCGTGTCCCTGAGAGTTGGGGCTTTGGAGTCAGATAGAATTGGACTTGAACTCCAGATCTGCTGCTCTTCACTGTGTGACTTTGAGCCAATTACATAAGCTCTCTGCAAATCTCATTTGTAGAGTAGGGATAGAAATAATACTGGCTCATAAGATCACTGAAATAATTCAGGGAAAGTGGCTGGCACTGTGCCTGGCATATATAAGCATTGACTCGAATCCTAGCTCTTATCTGAGCCAACACAGGCACAGATCGATCCACAGAAGCAAAGCCCAGCTGGCTACCTAGCTCTGACCCCAAGACTCTACCACCCTGCCTCCTTGAGATTCTAGATTGTAATTTGATAGTTTAAAAAACTGCAAGAAAATATTACAAGTGGTCAAATTGAAAATTAATAGTGCAGAAAAGCTATAAAAGCTGCAAGGAAGTGTTTCTGTGTTATTGCCCCTGGTCATTTTAGGTGAAGGAAATGTAAATTGGTTTTGAATCATCTAGATAACCATTTGAATAATCAATTAAAGTGGATCTCAATACCCAGAGAAGTTTGTCTGTTAGAATCCTGTAAACCTGTGTAAATCTGTTATCATTCTCCTTAAGAGCCAAACTCAACCTAGCCTGTCATTCAAATAAAGCTGATGAAATACAAGAAAAAGTTAAGCCACTTTCTGTCTTCATATTCTGTATCCTGACTCTGAGAACAGTAATCATAAAACAGAATTAGTCTGAGCCTAAATTTATCTCTGATGGTGAAATGGCTAATGCTGGTTCAAATATTCAAATTGTTTTTAATGCAATAACCTGGGGTCACATAAAATATCTGTGCCAGGCTGAGGGCATTTCATAGTGTAAAACTTCAATAACCAACAAATTAAATGTCACAGGAGAGAATGGTCATCCCTGTCATTAGAGTTCTGGCAGTCCAATTTATATTTACTTCTTTAAATAAATGTTTAAAATGTAATTACAAATTGCTCTTCCTTACTGTTTTGCTTCTGCTTCCAGACCACTAAAATACTATTATTATACAAGTGATTTCATTTGGTACACGGCCCAGAGACAGTGCATTAAGGAAACATCATCAACCAATTAATTTACAAACACTTTGAGAGAACCACAGGAAGAGAAGAACTTCTGCCATAGTTATCCATTTTTTGTCCAAGACTTGGTGAAAAGTGATGCGTACAATGTCTCTTAATTTTCCCAGGGTTTTTATTTTCTCCCCCACAACATAAAATGAACACTGAAACCATCCTAAGGGATGGGTGCATCCGAGCCACAGACAGACGGGACAGAGGCCAATCCCTGGGGAGAAAAAAGCTGGGGTTCTATCTCAGGTCAGCCACTGACTTGTGGCACAGACGATCTCTTTGTGTGCTGTTGGTCTGGCATGAGCCTTCATAAGCACAAGCGTCCCTATCTGTGTAAATAGTGCCTTGCTGGTGTCAAAGCTACCTTAAGAGGCACGGCCACATTGGTTTAGAAAGACTTATCCCTCTGTCCCTGTTAGCCACAGCCTGTAGTCTTGTGGAATGGCTTACCATAACCGAGAGCATGACGGTCTCATTATGTCTGACAGCACCGGTTCAAATACCAGCTCTGCAGTTTATGTGCTTTAATCTCAGAGAGCTTAAGTTTCCTCATCTATTAAATGCAGGAACAACAAACTCCTTGGGTTGTAGGTGATGAGGGTGTAGGTAGTGGAGCTCACTATAGTGAAGACACCTGCCCTCATGTGTTTACTCCTGCACTAGTCATGATAGCCAAGCTCTGGAATCCACTTACGTGTCCATCAACAGATGAACGGATAAAGAAATTATGGTACATATACACAATGAAATATTACACACAAGAAAAGAATGAAATCCTGCCATTTGCAACAACATGGATGAAACTGGTGAACATGATATTAAGGGAAATAAGCCAACCACGAAAAGACAAATGTCTCCTGTTCTCATTCATCTAGCTAAATATTAAAAACAGCCGGTCTCCTGGGAGACAGGGTGGCATGAACATTATTTGATCGCACAACAAAGGGACCATAATCAACACTAAGTTAGGGCACGCTTTAAAATAACTAAAAGAAAGGAATTGAAATGTGTGAGAATTTGCACTGGAGTTGGGTGACTCTCTGCCCTCACTCATATGGTGGTCTGGAATTTCCTTAGTGGTGAAGTCATCTTCATTCACAGGGTACCTTTCTCCCAAAGAGCTACAGGTACTTCATTAAATTGCATTGAACTAAAGCTCAAGCAGTCCATTTAAGCCAGTAGATGGGCTTATCCCTCAGTACAGGGGGAGAAATGAGCCGAAAAGTGGTAAAACAAATAGCCCATGGTGATAGAATTGAGACTGCGGGCTCAGGGGTCCTGACTCTCCTTACAGGATTCCCAACTTTTCTTGATGTTCCTAACCCATGCTTCCTTTTGATAAGCACTTAAAAAATAAAACATACCCTGATATACACCTGCAGAGAAAGTTTCCCAGCTTCAAACTGATACCTCCTTTCCTTCTAAGCACCACTGACAGAAAACTCTTCTTTTACTACCAAGAAAGCTTTTTGTTGCACTTTGCATCTTATGTTTTGTTTTCTAGATATAAGACTGTATCAGGATACTGAACAAACACTAGTAAATCCTGTGTGCCTTTGATTAATATCTTCATACCATCTCCACTGAGAATTATTGCCACAAACTGGATGGCTCTGTTATTAGCCCATTTGCATAAATTTAATTAGGAAAAAAATGTCAAAATTATTGCATTAGATTTAAAGGAGGAAACACTAATGTATTTTCTAGATTTCTGAAGCCTGTTGCTTTGATAAATAGAGCAGTCTAAACTAATTATTCCTTGGTTTTGGGGCCATTGTTGGCATGTCAGTGTTTTGACTATTAAAGCTGCTAGCGTGAGTAGGGGCCCAGGCATGGAGGTAAGGCCTCCATCCCCTTGATAAGTTGTTTTCAACATCTCTCTGTTTCAAGGCATCTTGTAAATTCCATGAAGGTTACATGATATAAAACTGAAGAAATTCACATACACCTAACAACTTTCAAATAGAGTATGTGAGAAAAGAAGACTGAAATCAGAACTTGGTTTCCATTTTAACCTGCATGATCTCAGCCTGTGTGCCCCTTTGACAATCCCCATGTACAGGAAAGCTGGTATGCAAATCGATGAGGTGACGAGATTCTTAAATACAAATTGCTAGAATTTTCTTTTGCACTCAAATTTTGGATCCACCAATGTCTCTAGAATTAAATGTTTATATTATAATGATACCATTTTTTAATTTCAGGTCACATGAGGGTACATATGATCAAGTTACATCATGTGTGTTTCATAGTGGAGAATTTCCCAAGCATATGGCATAATGATACCATTTGATTTATTGTTCATTTATTATCATGATAACAATTCCTGATGACTTTTTAAACAGGTTTATCAAAATTGTAGAGTTCTGCATATTACACATTTATGATAGAATCAAAATTTAAGAAGCTCGTTCATTTGGCCTTTTTGATTATGACTATGCTCTCAATGGAAGGGCAGACTAGTTTACATATATCAAAGGGCACTAAGTGCTTTTCAACTTTTATGTATATTACATAAGAGATAGGGTACATATAAGTTACTAATACACATGACTTATGCATACACATGAACCAATAATTGTGGCTGCTTTACCCAAACTTTCCTCAGGTTGACAGCACGAATAGAACTCTACACACGTTTCACGGCAGAGACAAGTATACTAAGTCTTATTTGGTCTCTTCAGATTTGTTTCTTACCATTAAAAACAGTCACTGTGTTGGAGGAAGAAGAAGGGGTGGGTGGTGATAAAAGCTAACAAAACCAATAATTTTGGTCATTTAAACACTTATCTTTAAAGCATACAATTATTAAACTACAGATATTTCAATAAATGCCTACAGAGATCAGTAATCTTAAAGACTTGTGCTATTCATAACCTGTAGACCAGAAAAAAATGTCCAAATAGGTTTCTGAACAGAAGTTTTCAATTATTTATTTTTATGAAGGGAGCAAAGGAATTGGATGATATGCAGCATGGTATATTTTCGTGAATTTGATTGTAATTTGCGAGGCTGGTTCCCTACAGGTGTGACACCTGCATCACTCAGTACCTGTGAAACTTACACGATGCTGGAGGGACCAACCCTCATTCCAAGACTACGTTCAGTTTTTGAGTTTAAAACGTTCAGCCCTCATCAGTTTCTATCACCATTACTTTAATGAAAATTAAATTTAAAACATCACTGCATTTCTTTTTGTTTGTTTGTTTGTAACTTGGAGAGTTCTCTTCATCTCCTTCATTCAGACATGCACGGGTGTCCTCAGCCTTCTGCTTGACTCCCTAATGTGTCCCACCCCAATCACATGGGTCTCAGAGAGGAAAATCTTCCAGCCCACAAATGTCCTTTCTACAGAAAACCTCTATAGACTTCTCCCAGCAACCATCTATATAAACAACCCCTTATATTGATCTTGTAAGTTATGGTAATGGTACATGTGCATTTATGTGTCTGGATACATATTTAAACAGTCATTTGTTTGAAGCTAGTGATTACCTGGTAAGCTGAATCAACCTGAAAAGTGTCTTTCTAGAACAGCTTCAGAAAATCTGGTGAGAGTTCCCCTTTGCACAGCAAGCATTTCTCACAGCCTCAGGCTCATGAATGGTGACCTGAGATCTTGGAACAAGGAGAGACACACAGATAACAGGGGATGAGTCAGGACTGTGCTGACCTGAGCTGGTGATCCAGTCCGGGGAAGCACGCGGTGGGAAGATACTATCTGAGATGTCTGAGCCCACAGCTCGGTGACCCTTCAAACACACCCCATCACGCCAGCGCCTCCAGCTTTAAGTCTACACAGGAGAAATCTCAACTCTCCCAAGCAATTTGGAAATACCTGAATAAATGATCTCACTGGTTATTGACTTGGGAGGTTATTTCTGGAAGATCATCAGTAGGCTGATGTAAGAAAATCAGAGTCAGTCACTCTTCATTTTTTTCATGCCAAATTTGGTGTAATATTGGGAAGCATTCAAAGTAACACACCAGCAGTTAAGTCAAAACACACTAATTCGGTCTTTGTCCAGAATACACATTCATTCTCACAAGATTTGAAATAGCCAAAAGCTACTTTTTCCTTGAAGACCGTTTTCCTGGGAAGGGTTGTGAGGAACCCCACCTTTTCTGCACGGATGTGTGCCTGCAATCGCATCAGCTTCTATATTTAGAGAGATGAGCTTTCCAAAGGAAGGCAGAAAACCGCTAAGGAGGATCCCATGGAAAGAGAGGGGAGTTACTATGGTTACTTTGGGGGGAGAGTAGCAGCGAGCGGCTGCTCCTGGCCAAACGGCCCCTTCCAGAAGTGGCCCTAAGGAGGGCGCAGCTCCCCCAGCGCGCTGCCCCCGTTGGCGGAGACTGCGCTGTGTCCGTTTAGCTTCAACCACAGGGGTTTTCTGCGTCCAGCTCTGTTAGCCGCACACAGGCAGCGGAGCCAAAGGAAAAACAAGGCAGATTGAAAACTTCCCTACACTAACCAACAGCGGCGAGTAAGAGGAATCCTCAGAACCCATCCCCAGATTTACGGGGGA
The DNA here is from genome assembly GCA_963574355.1 of Loris lydekkerianus. NCBI lineage: Eukaryota > Metazoa > Chordata > Mammalia > Primates > Lorisidae > Loris > Loris lydekkerianus. The sequence goes on along the minus strand of CAUYPK010078895.1, from coordinate 48,899 downwards.
AAAACATCTAAACAGGTTCTTCAGGACCAGCAACCGGCTACTTCTCAAGGGCTGGGGGCGGGGTGGGACCCCGGAACATGTCCCTATGCTCCCCGCAATGAAATGAGTCTTTTTCAGCCTCGGATGAGCCCAGACATACCTCTCGCTCTGGGTCCGCTCACCAGGAGCTGGGCGCATGCACCTGTTCGGTCAGGGCGCGGGGCTGGGGCTGGCTCCTGCGTGTGCGGCGCTGTCCCTCTCCAGACGGGCGCTGACAGCGGCAGCGGCGGCAATTGCAGCTCGGCGGGCAGCCCTGGCGACGGCAGGTCAGTCCCTCCAGTCTCCGAAGCGCTTCTCACTCCGGGTTCCGAACGCGAGGCGGGCGCGCAGCTGTTCTCGGCGCGCATTGGACCAGAGGGAGCAGATGTTACCCCGTTGCTAGGAGCGTTGCTAGGAAGCGATGACGCCCCTCTGCAGCTCGCGAGCAACTTTCCCGCAGGTCGGGAGCGAGGCTGCGAGCGGGCCGGCGGCGGGGCGCGAACCCACCGCGCGCACTGAGGAGTCCCGGCTGCGCCCGCCCCGTGTGGAGTCCGGAGAGCGACCTGGGGAGCTGGGGATGGGTGAGAGCCGCGGGGCGGGGCAGGCGAGGGGCGCTGCGCCTCACAGCTGGGGGTCACTTGCTGCAGGCCCTCGCTGCGTGTCCCCCAGGGAGGCCGGGTTTGGGGACAGGGGTGGGGCAGCACTTCCAGCCGCTGAGGAAGCCGCAGGATTTGGTCAGTGTTTTTCAGACACAGATGCTGGGATACCATTCGCCTTGGAGCAGGACAGGGAAGAGGGGAGATGAGGCGGAGGGGTGTGTGTTGGGGTGGCCTGGGGTGAGGAGGTTGGGGATGAGCAGTACAGGACCTTCTGCCTTCTGGACTCCCCTGCCCCGTGTGTTGGTGATTGTCTGCAGGTTGGAGCAGTCCATAGTCTTTGAAGAAGGATATCCTAACTAAAACTAATCCAGGAAAATCAGACTGGAGTCTAATTCCTGTTGGCGCTGTCTGTGGCTGCCTACTAGCATGGTGCCAATGGGTTTTAGAAAAAAATGTTCCTGCGAGGTAAAATACTTCCTTTACACAGTTAGAAAGTCATTTTGCTTCAACAGCTAATTAAAACCTCAGGCTAATGTGTCTTCCTTAAAATGAAAATGTGCAAAAGCAAAGTATTTTTCACAAAGGGAACTGGAGAAGATGGGTGCACGTTTCAGTCACTTACACTTTAGTATAAATTTGCCCCCAAAGGATTGTATCATTCTGATATCTCATTCAAGCTGCATTTTTACCCTTCCCGCAGCTTTTTTGTTGTCATTGTTATTGATAAATAGGGTTGTTTTCTTGAGGAGGGAGGATGATTAGAACATCCAAGTGGGCAAATATGGCTAGCCAGTGAGCCAAATTAGAGAAGAGAAGATGGAGACCCTGGTAGAAAGATTTTGCCTAAAGCTATCCTCAGAGAGAGAATCTCACTATGGAAGGAGATGTGCCACTTCCCTGGTTCCCTATAGAGTCAGGCCAGGCCCTGGAAGGAAGAGAGCACCACTGGGAATCAATTACAAAGAAAACCTGCTGTTTTGGGAGCTGGGGCAGGTCTGCTGTGCAGTGTTGTATGTATAAACATAGGAGCAGGCTTCTTGCAAGGATGAAGGGGCCAGGCAAAGTGGCCCTCCGGTTCTCAGAGGGCCCTGATGGTTTTGGCACCTACTTGATGCTCATGGCTAAACTTAATGGTTTGCTAACAGTTTTTCAGTCCTAAGGTATAAAAAGCCAATAACCTAACATTGAACCTTCTGAAGAAATAATAAGCCACAGTGGGTTAAAGATGTGATTTCAGCCGACAGGTGTATGAAAGGTACACTTCAAATCCAGGAGGCGGACACAGCCAGAACCACACCAACCACTGCCGCTTCGTTCTCACTCGCAGTAAGGGGAGAATGAAGCAGATATCTCAATCAGTTTGCCCTCCTGTCCAGCTCATCTCAAGTGATCCTCCCCCTCCCTCTTCAAGGTCCAGGCACACTGAACTTTTTTCAGTCTCCTTGAATGAGGAAGGTTCTCACTTGCCTGAGGTATTTTGTACATGCTGCTTCTTCTTCCTTTGTGAGCCTCCCTCTCACCTGGCTTACTCCTACTCAGCCTTCAAGTCTCAGCCTAAATACCACTTCCTCAGAGCGGCTTCCCCTGACAGCCTCCCACTGACTAGATGAGCCCCTTAATTATATTCAGAAATCACTCTACAGATCCCGCTTCACAGCATTCATCACACCCGATTCTAAGCTAGGTCACCCTGGTTAACACTGTGTAACCAAAGTCCCACACACAGTGCCTGGAACATCAGAGGTAACCAAGAGCAGACAGGAATGAAAGGCTCCACCCTGCCTGGCTGACGTTCCTGTTTTCACTTTAGCTACAGAGCTATCAGTTAGCAAACTTGCACAAAACATGAAAACAGCTCCCAGTTGCTGTCTTTTTCATTATTTAAGCAGAATACCGAGGCTGGAGGACAAGCCTAACACACAGAAAATAGTTTTCTGCCCTTAATGAGACGTCATGTTTATAAAGCAACATTTTTCCTTCTCAAAGCATCTTATAAAGGCCACTACCTGGGTTTTAATAGCATTGGGAAATACTCAACCTAAAGTCATTTATATAATGTCCTAACTGTCTTCTCTTCATGTCTTCTAAAGTGGTTGTGAATCCTCTGAGATGAACTGTTTTATCTTTCCTTAAAACATTCCCCTCTCCCTGGGGTAAAGCAGCCTCCATAATCACATGCTGTATCTTTATGGAGAGAGAGAGAGAGAGAGAGAAATATATATATATATATATATATATATATATATATATATATATATATATACATACATACATACATACATATATATATCTGGAGCAGCTAGATAACTTGACCAGTATGGACAGTACTTTCAATATTACACTTTGTCTAAATAGACTAGGAAACCTTTTCTGTTGTCAATCTAACTCACCAAATAATTGCCAAATCTCCTCTTCCTCTGGGACAAGCTCAAGAAATCTAACAGATGTTAGAAGGCTTGAAGGAAAGGTCAAGGCAATCCCAAGATCACAGGAATGCTTGGTAGCAAAACTGGAAACAGAACATAGGTATGATTTTAACCTTTCCTGGGCTATTTATGTCTGCAGATATAATTTTATAAATTCTGCAATTCTCCTCGTTAGAGATTAGAACAAATCTTTCACAAAACAATTTTGGATTTTAAATTAAAAATTAAAACACCATAAAAATCTATCTTGTAATTTATCCAAATTCTAATCTTCTCACCACTGCATCATGTCCCTCCCATAGACAACCATCAGGGTAATGCTAATCCTGTCTGCTGCTTCTAATCTGTTTGCTGAAAAGAATGAGATGTTTTATTATGTAGTGGAATGCACATTAAAATTCATCAGCACTCTGAAATGTCACCCAAGCTCCCCCCTGAGCCATATTTCTGAATCTTTCTGGAGATACCCCAAGGAGATTGTAAGGAAACCATGAAACTTAACAAGACATACAATGTGATTTGACTCATCAATAAAATGCTACTCAAGATGGATAAGATTTTTTAAATTACTATTAAAAAATTTAAAAAAAGAAAAGAAACTCAAAGAACAAAAGAACCAGAGTTGTAGATGGCTCTTGCAGTTATTTACCATTAAAGGGTGGGTAAACCTGTGTCAGCAGAAGAGACCAATCATCTGTCAAGTTTTAGGTTCTGCAGACGACGTGCACTAAGATTAATACACCACAAAAATCTGTTCCCTTCGCATTCTTCTTCTTTTGGTTGTAGTTTGATACTCGTTTTGATGTTTTTTAATATGTCTTATATGTATGTACTTACTAGCATATATTCACATATAGAAAAGATCAATCTTGCTTAGCCTACTAGCTCCTGTGGCTTTGGAAACATGAACCCTAATGGTTTTTTATTTGTAACAGTTCCCCTTTAACAGTATTATTTAATAGTAAATCTAAGGTGGCTATGAGAGAGCAAGGAAAACCCTTAGTCAGCCCATAATATTCTATGGGTTAGGAAGAAACTTAAGCAAAAAATGAGTTAGCCATTAGCAAACTTTCCATAAATAACCACCATTACCATAGCACTGGAAATAAGGTATTGAAAGCAGAAAAAGATGTAAGTATGCCAGAGACTGATTTAAAAGATTCTTAGCAATACTTATTTATTATTTATTTTTTGAGACAGAGTTTCAGTCACCCTGGTAGAGTGCCCTGTTGTCTTCATAGATCACAGCAACCTCCAACTCTCGGACTCAAGCAATCCTCTTGCCTTGACCTCCAGAGTAGCTGGGACTACAGGTGCCCACCACAACACCCAGCTAGTTTTTCTATTTTTTTTTAGTAGAGACAGGGTCTTGCTCTTGCTCAGGCTGGTCTTAAACTCCTGAACTCAAGTGATCCACCTGCCTGGGCCTCCCTGAGTGCTGGGATTACAGACATGAGCCACATGCCATGCGATACTGACTTTTTTAGACACACAGATGAACGATGATCCACAACCTTCTTAAATGGAGGTGGAGCCATGTGAGTGGCTCTGGCCAGCTGAGTTTGGACAGATCTGAAGATCACTGCCTCTATGCCTGGCTCCTAAAGCAGACCTTTTTATTTCCCTACTTGCCTGGCAATGTACCCCTTGAGAGTTCAGGACTCTGAGATGGGCGGGTCAAAAAAGGAGCTTCAGTTCCCGGGACTCTGCTAGAATAGAAGCTGCATGGGCAAAACATATGGCAGATTAGGGAGAAACAAACCTTTCTCATGCGAACCCACCTACATTTAGGATTATCACAGCAGGTGGCATTAATTGCCTCAATGGAAACAGTATGAAAAAATGGTAGAAAGTAAATTATCCCTAATACATCCATAGACTTTTTTTCTATAGTCTTTTTTTGAGGGGGGGATTGTGAGTCCTGTTCTTATTGTTATGTAGACATCTGACTATAACAGCCTGGCTCCCTCTACTTCTAGCTTATTAGAACTGGGCATACGAGGAGAAAGTGTTCTGGACAAGAGCTTCTCTAAGGACGAATTACCTACACGCTTGTAAGTGAACACCTACATTTTGCCCTCTCAGAATCCTCTTCAGAAGCAATCTAGTTAATTCAGGCAATCTTCACATTTATATAACTCCTTACTTACCTGATATTCTTATTTCAAATTCAGTACTTACTTAAACTAGCACTTGATATATGTTGATTCACCATACAAGCCTCAGCACCCTGAAACCAAATATTATATGGATCATAAACACAATGCTTATAGTTCCAATATATATGTCTGCAGTTGGTATGGTTTGGAAGTTAATGGTTTTCGTATATACTAAAATAAGTAATATCATTCAGTCCCATAAAATTTGCATGTTGATGCTACAAAACTGTATCTTTTTCTGACACAAAAAATTTTCACACATGTACATGTAAGCCATCTGCTAAAACTTTATTGATAAAAGCAGTAGCAGCAGTTTTACAAAATTGGAATGATTTTCAGTTTTCATGAACTACCATGAATTCAGTTGCAGCAACATTTTGTACCAACTGGGGCTAATGCAGCTGTTTCTGGTTTAAATAAAAGCATTTAGAATGTATCCTCATGCATTTAAATATCTAATACAGAAATAGTGTTTAAGCTGCATGAACTATGCTTTCAAACATCACTGTAAAACTGAACATCTGCCGTAAGCATTATTTGTACAACAAGAACAGTATAATTCCTCTAATCGGGAACTTAGTCTTCGTCACAGGTAAACAACTTTATATTTTCTAACATATTTTCAAAGGGCGTTTCTAACACAAAAGTACTGACATGAAATATTTTGCTGATTTGCCTAGTTAACAGTGGAACAGTAAGACTTTAAAATCATTGTTATGAAATCTTGAAGATTACAAAAGGTAGAAAGATAGTCTAGTTTTTAAGTGTGACGATTTAAAAAATTTCCAAACCTTTTCCTCACACACAAATTATTCACCAATAGAAGTAAATTTAGAATGGGATGGGTCTTTACATTCTACAACTGTTTATTCTGATAATAGTTTAGAGATGCATTCACGCTTTCCATAGGAGAAACCAGTAAGTCATACTATAAGAAACACAGGCACAACTCTGGGGAATGTTCTGAAGATTTTCTGAGGTTTCCAAAATGAAAGTACAACCCTTTGGAGGAGAAAATATTTTATTTTCCTCCTTTGAATCTCTGGGCCACCTAGAAATTCTCTTCTGGAACGCTAGCTGAGGAAACAGGATAACAGCCAGGTCTGAAGATGCCCATAAGGCAGTGGAAGAGGCTTCCGGCAACTCCTACCCTAAAACGGGCGAGTCTGTCCTTGAATCAATTTGCCAAAGAATTCTTCTAGTGACTTAGAAATCTAGAGGAAGACAAGCTTGGTCTTCCTTTTTGGTATAAAACCAAAAACTACCTCACAACATGACATTTGTAAAACTATTGACCACCATTGACAACCACCAAAAACCCACGGCAGCCTAGTACTTATAAATAATGCATTAAAATAAACATGGAATAGAAAAAGTAAGGGGGTTGCAACGTTAACACATCTGCAGCATCCAGCTGTGAGTGAAATATAAAACACATCCCCTGCTAAGAACAGTGCACTCCATGTAGGGTGAAATCTCCTGAAAATCTCCTAAAATAGTAGCCTATGTTCAAAATGAATGAATCATTCACATTTACATTTTTTTTTTCATAAAAGTTCTTCAAGGACACCCATCAAAAGTCGAGATATAAAGGAAAACCAATAAAATATTTTAAAACAACAGAGCTGCACACAGTATGCATATGGTGAAACATAAAAGTGTGAGTATGAACAACTGTTTCAGAAGCCATATGAAGACCAAAAAAATTGAGAAAAAGTCAGATTTGTCTTGTACTGTGAACACAAATAAAATATTGCTATGAAATCTTGGATGTACCTTAAAAATGATTTTTTTCAGTCTTTACTTTTTCTGAGAGATAAAGAGTATTTATTTAGGAAGAAAATGATTATATGGGTGAGGAAAGACACCTGGAAGGAGAAAGATGCATAAGCCTGATTTTTCAAAAGAAAAATAATAATGCATTATTATCTAGTGAGGAAAGACTTTTTCCAAGTATTGTATCTAAATCCCATTTTGTGGGGATTTTAATACTTTTCCTGGGCTCAAAGTTAAATTTTTCTAAAGAAGGGTCTGTGTTCAATTCAAAGGTTGGCAAACCTGTGGAAAACATAGGTTTGCAATTTGTTCTGTGGTCAGTGTTTGAACAAAAAAATTAAAACCCAGTATTTTATTTCTATCTTCACAGAGGTAGAATGGTGAAAAACATTCCAACTACAGCGTGTAGTCAAATAAATTCCTGACACTCTATGAATACAGCTTAATGACTGACAGAGACGTACAAGTGTCAATTACTTTGACATATCAACATAAAGAGTTGATCTGACCTTAATTGAAAATGATAAAATAGCCTGCAGTCTTCAAATACATTGCAGTCTTAAAACATTCTGTAAAGTTTCTATCCACCTGTTACCTTGTTATACATATGGCCCTGGTGCATAGTTGGGGCTCAAGTGTTCATTATATCAATGGTGGAAGGAATGAGTCTTATTCCTGCAATTCCCTGGTAAACGGAGGTAACATGAGTGTACAAATTAAGGCTTGAGTAATTTGCAAACGGACATTTTAGAGCTCATTAGTGGAAGATTCGGTACCAGAACACAGGTCTCTTTAAATTCAATATTCTTTCCACAACCCAAAGAACCTGTGCAGAAAAGCCAGATTCCACACATTGTTTCTATAGCTACAAAGCAAAGGGAGGTCAATACACATATAAATAATTTTAAAATGTTCATCAGATATTGAGCCTGCCTTGGGCCTTCCCACTCACCCGGCATGGTTACAGTGTCACTTTCCACCACACGTCTCCTTGTTCACACAACCTGCTCATCGTCACGGGTCATCTCCCTCCATGTAGAATTCAGAGCAGCTGTGTGATCCAGATGCTTACCTACTATTTTTAACTAAGTTGTATAATTGACTATAACAGGACACAGTCATAAAACTTCCTTTCTTTTGGCAGGAGTAGTAAGTATAAAGTCATATAAACGAGTAACAGAAGGTAGTTTTCTATCATGAATTAGTAATAATGTAATTAGCACTTTTTATCAATGTATTTAGTTTAAATCATTGCTCAAAAAAAAAAAAAAAAAGAAACCACTACAGAATCACTAAACTTGGGATCATATTCTTATAGCCTTCAGAACCTTGCTTAGATTCCAATGGAGGGGGAAAAATCCTTAAATAAGTTAACATAACTTATGAAAATATGTGGTATCTTTCATAATGTAAAATAAGCCCAATACCGTACAGATGAAATTGATTCCAGGATGGAAGTTGCTATGTTTTATTTGATGGATCATATAAAGTAATGCATTTATTTTTTCTGAGAGCATGCACGTCAACAAAATTTGCCATAGCAATTTTGGGCCTAGAAATAAAAGCAAATAGGTCATAAACTGTGATATTTCTAGACAATGCAATATTATATAGCACTTGAAATAAATGAGGTAGAAAGCCATGAAAAGACCTGGTGGAAACGTAAATGCATTTTTACCAAGTGGAAAAAAAAAAAAAGCTGGGTGGCACCTGTGGCTCAAAGGAGTAGGGCACTGGCCCCATAAGCCAGAGGTGGCGGTTCAAACCCAGCCCAGGCCAGAAACTGCAAAAAAAAAAGAAAACCAACAAGAATAAGGCTACGGACTGTACAATTCCAGCTATATAAGACATTCTGAAAAAGGCAAAACTATGGAGACAGTAAAAAGATCAAAGCTTAGGGAAGAGGGAGGAATGACTAGACTGAGCCCAGAGGATTTTTAGGGCAGTGAAAATCTTCTATGTGATACGACAGTGGCACATGTGGATATACGTTGGTCAAAACCCATAGAACATACACCCCCAAGAGTGATGTCAGCTCTGCACTGTGCATGATAATCACCTGTCAATGTAGGATCATTGATGTAACAACTGTGCTGTTGTGGCTGGATGTTTATAGGGAGGGGTCACGTGTGGGTGAGCCCAGGATATACGGCAACTCTATTTTCTGCTCAGTTTTGCTATGAATCTAAAACCACTCTAATTTTGTAAAAAAAAAAAAAAAAATTAAATAGCTCACAAAGACCATTATGCTTTTTCCTGAAAATACAGGTCAAATCTTACTCCAACAAATATTGTAGTAGAAATCTCTGTCACTAAATAAAGTGCATAAATAGTAACTTCTTATTTACAAACTTAACAAAATCTATAATAAAATTTCAAAATTCTGCAAAGGACTTTGTATCTCCTAATACTGTAATAAAATCTAATTTGTGTCTGCATTGGTATGGTGGCATAATCAAAGCCTGCTTTCTAATTTGGCAGAGCTGTGAATTAATAAAGATTATTATGGTCCACAGGGAAATGTGGCAAAATTAGTAAAGTTTGCTCAAGGTGTCAGCTATAAGGAACTTGACAATGAACAATGTTAAGAAAGAAATGTAGCTCTGGAATCTGACTATATTATACAAAATAACATTACTGGAAAATACATTTCTTCTAGCGTACATGTTCCTCATCTAATCAGAGGTTTAACTGACAGACTTCTGCTATCTTTTCTCAAATATCCAGGTCTTTATCAAAAAAAAGATACATACTTTTTTATTATGAACAATCAACTGGGCAACACTACAAAATTGTCTTCAGTAAGAATTTTGAGGCCACCAAAGATTTTGACTTAACTTGCAGGGCCTGAGATATGTATAGTAAATATTTGTGATCAGTTTCGATGACAATAAGAAATGCAAGCAACAAATCCATTGGGAAGACTCCTATGTTTGTCTTCTGCTAAGAAAATGAAAGCATTGAGTGTTAGGTTCAGAATGGTTTTTAACTGTTTTGAGACTAGAAAACAATCATCAGCCCGTCCGCCAAAGTTGGGCACTCTGAATGTCAACCTTCACCCATTTCATAGCTTTCAATAACTAAGACAAGTTTTAACGGAAAGCAGAAAGATAAACAGGGCTCAGCTATGCTTGTCACCCCTTTATTGGGCAGCTACTGTTTCCTGTTAACTCTTCCAAAAAAGTAAGGATAGCAATGCCTTTTACTATTAAAGCACAGAGCTCATAAAAACTGTCAGATTTGTTTGTACAGACCTAGCATTGCAGGGTCAAACTACTGACTTGCAAAGAGTGCTCAATCTTCAATTATAAAAATCTTTCCCTGGGCTCGGCACCCATATTTCAGTGTAGGGCGCCGGCCACATACCCTGAGGTAGGAGGTTTGAACCCTGCTGGGCCTGCTAAGTAACAATGATAACTGCAACAAAAATATAGCTGGGCAGTGTGGCAGGCACCTAGAGTCCCAGCTACCCGGGAGGCTGAGGCAAGAGAATCGCTCACGTCCAAGTGTCAGAGGTTGCTGTGAGCTGTGAGAGATGCCACAGCACTCTACCCAGATTGACCTAAAGAGACTCTGTCTCAAAAACAAAGTCTTTCCCCAGATGCAAAATATATCCATTTATTTCAAAGGGGAACATGGACTGACAGGTATATTTATTTCTTAACTAGAGACAGAGTAAAAACTTCTACATTGGTTAAATCCTCTGCCTTCCAGAGGGGTAAAGAGAATGCATATTAAGCCAAAAATTAAAGGGTAATAAAGGATATGACTGTTTATCTAGAATTCTTATCAGAATCTAGTGTTCTTTTAAAAAAATATTTAGAAATAGGGTGGCGCCTGTGGCTCAAAGGAGTAGGGTGCTGGCCCCATATACCGGAGATGGGGGGTTCAAACCCAGCTCTGGCCAAAAAACTGCAAAAAAAATTTTTTTTAAAGAAAGATGGAGATTTTACCTCTTTCATGTTTACATGGATGGAGCTGGAACATATTCTTCTTGGCAAAGTATCTCAGGAATGGAAGAAAAAGTATCCAATGTACTCAGTCCTACTATGAAGCTAAATTATAGCTTTCACTTGAAGGCTATAACCCAACTATAGCACAAGACTATGGGGAAAGGGCCAAGGAAGGGGAAGGGAGGGGGGAGGTTAGAATGGCCAGAGGGTATTGGGTGGGGCCACATCTATGGTGCATCTTAGAATGGGTACAGGTGAAACTTACTAAAGGCAGAATAGAAATGTCTACATACAGTAACTAAGAAAATGCCAGGAAGGTTGCGCTGAACAGTTTGATGAGAATACTTCAGATTGTATATGAAACCCACACATTGTACCCCTTGATTGCACTAATGTACACAGCTATGATTTAACAATAAAAATAAATAAATTAAAAAAATAAAATAAAAGAAATAAAAATAACTGCTTAACTTATCCACTGTTCTCCAGTCCCTCGCCTAGAGTCTGGGACACATTACACTTAATAAAGGCCTTTGTGAGTAGACCTGATAGACGAACTAAAATAATAAAAACCAACAGGTAAATACTTCAACAGGAAAATGAAGGAAACCAAAACAATGCATCAATGGGGCAATTCCAGTGGGAAGTCGGCCTTCTCATCACCTCAGAGAAGAACTGGTAACTCTGTCACTAAAAATATGAAGCGAAAACTCCCACGGAACTGCATTAGTGAGCAAGGGGGAGCAGTTAGCTGCGCTCACTGGCTGGATTCTAAGAATGGCCACAGATTTCCAGGCCTGCCTGTGAGTTCGCTGTGCAAAGCCTCAAGCTGTTTCACAGGTTTCATGGTGGCTATAAATATAGGTAATTATTGTCTGTGCCTGTGTGTCCAGGATCAGGATGCTGCTTTGTGACCCAAGGGAAACAAAAACAGTCCAAGCACTGTAGGAGAGAAAATCAGCCTGAGCCTAAACAAAGTCACCTCAACAAAACCCAGACAGAAACCCCTCAGAGAAAATCTTCTATGATGCTGAGAAAAATCAATGTGGGAAAAGTGTCCCCAGGGGAAGAGGACAAGTGCAGAGAGTTGTTACTGTTTCTGTTTTAAGGCTGCACCCAAAATATCAGACTTAGAAAGAACTCCATAAAGGCTTTATTCCTGGGCCCTTCCATTCTTTACACAGAGCCAGCATTTCAGGCAGATTTTTCCATCTTACAAGACGTTCAGAGATGATGAGTCTGTGACCTTCCTTGGCCATCCCTCCTCTAATGCCACCAAGGCTCACTGCAAATCTGGGGTTTGCTAGAAGCTCTTCCCAATAAGTTCAGCCAGTAGGTTTCACCTTCTTCCAAGAACTCATAGAAAAGAACTCTACTTTCTCGGCCTGTGATTAGACCAACTTAATGACTGTATATTGGTAAGCATTGTTTTTACGAGACTGACTGTTTCAATGTGTGGTCACAGCACTCCAAAAAGATTTTAAATGCTTTGCTCTCCCAAATAGAACAGTGCTAGACAAGAGGAAATCCAATGAATACATTTTGAATTAACCAGGAAGAATATTCATGTAAATCCCCTTATATGTAAGTTAAATTCTCTGGACATGTTTTTAGGTGGATTCTCTGAATCAACCCATATGGTCAACAAGAGAAAATGCACACCAGCCTCTTGGTTAGACCCTGCATTTTGGAAAATTGTTACTACAACCATCCCATGGCCTTTTCACCTGCCATCCAACCCCTTGAATGCCCCCACATGTGGAAGTGTTCCCCACTGAAAGCCCTCAGCTAAAAGATTATTCTCCTAACTTGGGAAACCTAGAATTTGAGACAGCACTTTGGCAATTCAGTGGAATTGGAAGGACAGCCTCACAGCTCTCCATCCCAGAATCATGCTATGTTTAAAACCACAAGCAGCATTTGACTTGTTCAGGGCTACCATGGATGTGAGATGGTTTGTTCCTATTTCTCCAGATCAAATGTTGACAGAGGTTTTTCTTAGTTCTTAGGAAACTCTTCTTTACTCAAGGGTTGAATCAGCATGAAACAAGAGAACACGCTTTCTATTATACCAACAAGTCACTCTCAAAAACCATCTTAGAAAGGAGTTACTATCAACTGACAGAATTCCTTTCATTAGGATCTTGAAAGGGCAACAGTGAAAGATGGTTCTGAATAGAACTTCCCAGTCGACGAGTTAGATAAGTTTTCATCTCTGTGTTATTGGACCATTTAAAACTTTTTACCCGTAAGGATATAAGTGGATATATAATGCAAGTTAACAAAAAGTATTGTCCTTTTTTTAAACTGTCCTCACAATGTCACACCATATACTTTACTTTTTCAGATCAAAAGTGAAATATACAGTCAAATTGTCCTCTTCGCTGACAATTTTGATGGAGACAACAAGGTACCCTGTCCCTGTATAAACAGAAGAGATGGGGAGAGGAAGGCCTTTAGGGTGATTTATCAGGATGTACACAAGCACCTAGCTTTGGTACTCCACCCAAACTCAAGGATAAAAAAACTAAAGACTTAGTTATACCTTATTGGCATCTGTGAAGACTCAACATCTTCCACATAGCAAGGTTATCTCTGATTAGCTTGTCCTGATGGGACTTTTTTATATATATATATATATAAATCCAGGATGGTATTATGAGCCTATCCTTTTTTAATTTTTCTCTAGTGTTACAATTACCTTTGCAAGGAAGAGAAATAAATCTTACATGTTTTCTTCTTCCAGCACAGTCTTGAGAAGAAATGCTAGCTCCATGCCAGGTCCCATGCGAGGCATGTTACATCTGTGATTTCATTGATATCTTTTTAAAAGCTTTATGAGGTAGCTATTTTTCCATTTTCCAGTTGAAGAAACTGGGACACAGGCTGGCTAAGTAGTTTTCTTAAGGCCACACAGTTAACAGAGTCCCATCCAAGCCCAGGCAAAGACCACAGTCAGTGCCAACTTCACAGTCAGTGCCAACTTCACAGTCTGTGCCAACTTCATTGTGTTAGGTCAGTTTTATTTCCTCCCATCTTTAACTGGAAAACCAGAATCCTATAAGTTTTGGAAAAAAGGAAAGCTAGTCAATCTGAAATGTCTCTTTATTTGCTTATTTTTCGTGAATAAATACTGTATGCTGGTGGATGCTAAATGTATATTTTTCGCTTCCTCTGTACTTTGGGTCTATGACTTTGGTCTATGACTTTGGGGGTTTTGTTTTTTTAAATAGCTTTGCCTAAATGAATGATTTCTTAAATACAATAAAAATATTTTTACCATTTCATAATTACCGTTTGCTTTTTTCTTGAATCCAATAGAATGGAAGGAACATTCTTTAAGCAGTTTCCTCAAAAAATAAGAGGGGATATGACGTGTGTTTTGCAGTCCTATTTACCTCCCCATTTGGTTTTATGTCACTTATAAATCATCCTTTCCTACTCACTTTTATGCTGTTCAGACAGTCAGGTTGGGGAAAACCCAGTTTGATGTCCACACTGAATCGTCCATCAGATCAGTTCAGTGTCTGCAGGGAAGCCCTCTCAGTTAACCTGAAGGTAGCTTCTATTTAAATAACACTTTACTTGGAAAGAAAAGAGCTTTGGTTCCCACATAAGATCATCTAGTACAGCCACTGATGTGATACACACTGGCTGACCAAGAGATAACTATAATTTGAAAAATATTATGAGATCTACTCACTGAAGAGGCAGAAGCTGTATTCCAGGCTCACAAGCACCTACCCCTAAGGAGAGTATTGATGTCTGAAATCAGTTAACTGTCACTGAAGGATGTCAGAGTTAATACGCCAAAGTGAAGGGCCCTCTCTGTACCCCCTGCTAATGTGGTGGTGATTCTTTCCCAGACTCTGTGCAGGTGAAATGCCAAGTGTAACACACACAAAGGCATCACCAAGTCTTCTTAAGTCATGGAAGGACAGACGGCTGCCCCCCCCCAACAGTGATGGGGCATCAGCAAAACAACTGTGGGTCACAGTGGGAGCCAGAGAGGAAGAGGGGGCTGAGAGCAGGAGTCCAGCTGGCTGGTGAATGGTCCATTTAAAAAATTCACAGAAGTCGGAAGGGAGCAGGGCATACGACAGCTACCAGTGTGGCTGGCGACACGGGCACTTCCCGATCCTGTGTACACATGTGCCCCAAGGGCAGCCACACCACAAAGTGCATATCCACAAGCTTGGTGCTTCATTTGCTGTCAACAGCATTATTTCAAAAGCATGCTCCTCAGGAAAGATCAATGAAAGAACTACTAATGCAGCAAAAGCTAGCTCTGCCTCCATGTCAGGGCCCTTATGAGATATTAATCATCAGCTATGTGAAATAGGAAAGGCGGTTTTTTCACGGCAGAAGCAACTAATTATCTTTCATAACTCTTTTGAAAAGCAAATGGAGATGTAAAAGCTCAAGCGAAAAACATGCTAAATGCATTTGTGTCTAGACTTTGCCAAGAAAATAAGGGAGTTTAAGTGTACAAAATCAAAAGATCTTACTAAACTAGAATTTCAAATCAGGGTAAAAAAAAAAACAAACCAGCCCCACATTTTAACGTATCTTGTCTTTAGCATTTTATGTTTACACAATCAGCTGAGGCTGAATGTTGCTGTCTATTCAAGACGTACACACAGCCTCTCTAGTGAGCAGCACCAACAGAGTACAAATTATAAAAAATAAAAAGTGCTCTCCAGGCATCCCTTCCCTGAAAATGCTGCACGTTCCTGTAAAAGGTGGCACACACAGACTGCTGGAAAGTGAACCAAGTGCACAGGGGGATCTCCATGGCACCAGTCGCAAAACCTGAAGAATGGCTGGGTCAGGGACGTATAGGTGATTGTCAGGCACTGAGACTCAGGGGTGCAGCAGCCGCAGAGAGGAGAATATGAGGGGAAACGCAGGGCTGTCTGTACAATATATACAGATTTTTTTCAAATGTAAATTTGAACGTGAATGCTGCTATTATGTCACCGCATAAAGGAGAGTGTAAGAGGCTGCTTCCCTTTACACACAAGGCGTAAAGAGAGGAAGGGACGTGAAAAGCTGATCCTTTGTGCCACACTTAATCAATTGCACTCAGTTCTAGGCAGGGACTTAGCCACGCTGCAGAGACCACTCAGCAGTTAGTGGCTATCATGCTGGAGAAGCACTTTGTGGTCTCCCTGAGAAAGGTCCGTAGACCCCCCCAAAGGAGCTGGGGTTTAATACTTATTCCTAATGACAGAGCAGCCTCTGTGAAACCCTCATGACCTAAAAAGAAATTAAGATACTCATTTATTTTACACATTCTGATTCTTCCATATAAAGTCATTTCTTTGAAAGATCAAGCCCTGAAATCATAGTAAAGTTATCCTGGGCCCTCCTCTGGGCTTGTCAGGGTAACCATTCCACACTGTAAAGAGAAGCATGTTCTTCAAGTGTTACAACCCACGCTTACAATCTGTCACAATGCAGAGCTGAGGAGGAGTTGTGTGTTTTAACTGTATACAGCCGTCACTAGCTATCACTCTTCTCACAGACAGGAAAAAGTCAACAGTGAAGCAGAGAAGCTAAAAATAAGTAACTGAGCAATTGCTCAGAAGAGCTGCACCCTGGCACAGGGTTAAATGTACACACACTCCTTCCTCCCCACACCCCCGTTTTTTATTACTGCCAATTTAAAGTAATTGAAATCAAGAGCTCAGGCCTATGAAAAAATAAAACAAACACACTATATAAGTGTGTGAAGTAAATCATAAGTAAGACCCCAGGCTATAACCATGTAAGACCAGTGCTCTTCTGAACTGCATGTGCCCACAAGGCAAATAGCAACTAATATATATTGTTGCAAATGCCATAAAAATGACAGGGATAGGCACTTCAAATGCTCAAAGAAAAACTGAGTGTCATTCCATACAAACTGAGACTATTTCTTCATTCATATTATAACATGTTCATTTTGAAGAATCAAATCAATAGGTAATAAAGACCCATCGTATGCAATTTACTGTACTCGAAGGAGGGAAAACAGTGCATTAAAAACAAACAAGGTTTACGTGGAGTACATTCAAAAACACACGTCTGAGTACAGATAATTCAATATAGAAAAAATGATCCAAAGAACACCAGAAAAATCAATAAATCTATGACTAAGAGAGGTTTTTTATCTCTTTCTGTAAGAATTTATTAGGCAAGAAAACAAAAGAACCTTGAAAGTTGTAAGTTTGAAATCTTACGTACTCAAAAGTAGACGAGTTGTCTTACAACGGTAGTTTCTGAACTATTTTCCATCTTCAAAATGACTCATCTAAACAAATCCCGTAAAAACCATGATATACGTGAGATAAAAGCGGTCTCAAATTAATACAAATTTGTTTTATGAGTGCAAGGTACAATATTTACTTTTTTGGTAAACAGGGTTTTTTTGATAAAGAGAAAAATGTGAAATAAGGAATTAGGGGTTGCACGTACATTCTTCCATGAGCCTCAGCATCTGATTCATTTCTGGATTTGGGTGTGTGTTGCACCGTATGGAGAAAATTCTTATTCATACACCTAAGTGGTTACGTGTTACAGCTCCCTTACCATCTCAGGCTACTCATTAAGCCAACAGAAAAAGCAGGAGGAGCTTCCTCTCCTAGTCTGAACCCAAACTTAACAATCACAAGCTAACTCATCATCAGAGGTCTGAACTGTGGTAACATCTCCATATAGTACACTTGGCTATACATATGGGAGGTTTAATTACAGTAGTTAAATCCAAATCAAACATCTGAGAAACCCAAAGAAGTTCCCACTCAGATGTCCCAGGGGTCTGCAGAATCTCTGTTTAGAAGCCTGAAACCCTTGCCAGGAGGCACTGACTTGGTGTTGCTCACCAGCAACACGGGGGACGGAGGTGGACATGGTGTAGCAGCGCTGGCCGGCAGGCCTAGGACTCCAGGAGCGCGTGCCACCTGCACACCTGCTGGCCTTTGGTCTCCTTCATCTCTTCCCAGTGATCCTGCTCCTCCTTCCCGCTGCTGTTCTGGCCCAGAGCGATCCAGCCAATCATCTCTTTACGTTTCATAGTCCGCCTGTTATACACGGAGATCATCAGGGTGACATCGGAGAGCTGAAAGAGGGCCACCGGGAAAACAAAGGTCTCCTTATAGACAGGATTGGGCTGCCCACGGCGAATGGATGTTTTGCAGCGGGACATCTCTTGACCC
Organism: Loris lydekkerianus; assembly: GCA_963574355.1. Lineage (NCBI taxonomy): Eukaryota > Metazoa > Chordata > Mammalia > Primates > Lorisidae > Loris > Loris lydekkerianus. Next base: position 30,769 of record CAUYPK010078895.1, on the reverse strand, counting down.
ACAGAATTGAGGAGAAAGAGTTTTCCATACGTATCTAAGACAAAAAACGGGAATGAGAAACATCAGTGCCCCCAGTTTGCTCGTGCACTTGTCACATACATTCAGAGGGGCTGCAGATTTCCCCTTCCAACTTATGGGTAGTTATAGGCCTGGTGCTTGGTGCTGGGCCAACACACCCTGCATGAATTATTAAGAAAAGGGAGGGTCACCGTGAATGCCTCCTGCTTCCTGCAGCTCTCTACAGCCCACAGCCGATGGTCGTGAGAACCCTGCACACGCAGCTGTTCACACATGTCCACGGGCGGATGTGCAATGGTTTGTGGACATGCACAGTTCTCCACTCACATTTTATTTATAACAAGATAAATGCATCCATTCTTCTCCTCATGTGCTCTGCTTTTCACAGTCATGTTGCTGTGGTTTTTTTTTTTTTTTTTTTTTTTTTTTTCGCAGTTTTTGGCCAGGGCCAGGTTTGAACCCACCACCCCCGGCATATGGGGCTGACGCCCTACTCCTTGAGCCACAGGCACTGCCCTCATGTTGCTGTTTTATGCCTGAGTTAAAGAATCTCTTTTCTTCTCACTCTCAACATTCATGTCATCCACTTCCAGGGTTCCAATGACAACTATCAAGTGCGTACCAAGGTCTGGCTTAGACTTTTCTCCCAAAGTCACGATCCAGATGAATACCCCGCCCTTCTCTTGGTTATCCTACACGCATCTTCACACTGCTGCTCCCCCTGCTCCCCGTCTCTGTGAACATTAGTTTTATTCCCCTTATCAGCCCACTCAGAAACCAGAACTTCATTTCCGACAAGGCTGGCTTCCTTACCTCCAGTCCACTCCATCATTCACCAGCCGCTATTGATTCTACTTGCTAAATAGTTCCCCAGATGGACTCACTTTTCTCCATCCCCAACGCCACTGAACTCTGAGTGGATTTCATAAGCTGAGGTCATAGCATGTCTCACCTGTATCACCTCATGATTCCTCACTCATCTAGTCAATGGATTGCCAGAGCCATCTTTGTAAATTGCAGATCTGGTTGTGTCACTTTCATGAAGAAACAAAAACCTTGAGGTCAGGGCTTCCTGCTAGTCTCTGCATAAAAGCGGATTTCTTGACCAATCTCTGCACTTTAGCTCTCCTTAGCTTCCAGCCTCATTGCCCACCCCTGCTGCCATCACACACTGCATTTCCACCACGCTGAACTTCCTCCCTCCCTCTGACCCGCCTGCTCCCCTTCCCTTTCACTTCTCTGCGTGCTCTCTGTGCCCAACTGACAGCCTCATAAGACTTCTCTTCATTAGGTTCAGTGTGGACATCACTTTTTCCAGGAATCATTGCTGACCTCTCTTCCTCTCTCTGCACTAGCTCCGGATCAGAGAACCCTCCTGTGACCACCGCCCAAACCCAGAGTTAGCCTGTCTCAGCTGTCATTACTCAGAGCAATTTCAAGCTTCGTCCTGTCACAAGATCATTTTCTAATTATGAGAAAGGCCCCTTAACTATCAAACCACCATCACTCAAGTTGCCTGTTGCCTGCAAATACCGTCCGTTCCCCCATGGTAGAGAGAGGGATTGCTTTCTTTAAACAATGCACGCCTGGTGCATGGCCTCTTGCTATCAGGAAAGAGACCTTCAGTGAGAATTGTGCAATGAATGTGCATGATTCGCCAGGGAGCTCAACTCTCCTTCTTTTGCTCTTAAGTTTTCAAACTTGTGAAATGAAGCTAAACTCCTCATTTAATAACCCCTTTACTAAAACGTTATAGATCAGTGACCAACATTATGTTCATTCATTTATGGAAAGGAAGGAAAAGATCCATGTTTTACCAACATGGTCTACTTTTGCTAAAATCCCTGAATGGATTATTACAAAGAAAATTATCTCCTCAGACAATTACATTTTTATTTACATCATCTAAATATCAATTTATTGCCTTTTAATTACAACTTTTACTACTAATGTATGTGCATGCTATTCATTTAAAAATCAAAATGTTAATTGTGATAATCCTATCGTTCAATGCAGGCAGCCAACTGCTCATTTTCCTGCCTACCGACCAGTCAAACTTTCTAAAGCGTAAACCCAGATTGCTGTCTTTCACTGTTCTCTCCCAAAGCATTGTAAGATAGGAAACAAATTACAACCTGCAGTTTCCTTTCTATGTTGATCTTTTTCTATTCCGGTTTGATGTGTTATTTTATGCACTTATCTGCTGAGAAACACAAGGTGTGAAATTACACTTCAGGTGTGAAAACACTTCTCTGTCTCAGAAACAGGGCTCTCCGTTCTTCAAACTGTTCTCCGGAAAAGGCTGTCAGCAAACCGACCACGGAGGAGTGAATTCGAGTTTCTGCAGCCAGACAGCTACGTGACTCCTATAGGAAAAGTTCCATCCAGTCATCAAACTGCTCGGGCAGTTCGGCTGCCAGTTCCAGCAGTGGGACTTGAGTTAATCTTGCAAACAGAGGCACACTCATTTCATAAAGAGAGCAATTTCAAGCTTCGTCCTGTCGCAAGACCATTTTCTAATTACGGAGAAAGGCCACTTAACTAGCAGACCACCATCACTCAAGTTGGACCGTGTGTGAATAACACAGAGGGAAAACAGTAATTTTATAAATAAGTCAGAGGGTAGAGAACAAAGCAGGGGCAATGCTGCTGATGGCTTCAGTCCAATAGGGAAGCTTCATTAACAGCACCAATGTGCACCCTTCTTAATATCTGGAGCAGATAATAGCAGCGGGAGTGTGATGCCACATTTGGGGGTTCAGCGAGTTACTTCAATGAGTACCAGTCACAATGGATGGAGGAAGATTCCAACTAAGTAAATATCCAATTTTTTTATTTATATAAAAGTATAAGTTTGTTTTATATTAGAAAGGGGGAGGAGTGTGAGGGAAGATAGGGAAAAGAGCAGAGAGCAGAGGGCTGGGGGTGAGTGAGGGGAAGGTGGGGGAGAAGAGCATCAGAACAGCGTAGCATCCCAAGGAAAGAAGGAAGAATACCCCCCAGGAAACACACAATTTAAATGAGCTCTATCTTGGTCTTTGGAAATTGATATCAGCAGGTGCAAAATATTACTTAGCAATAGTTTATCTTCCAACAATTCTCAAAGCTTCATAGCTTCTTCAGTAACTTAGAATCATGCTCAGAATCCTACAATAGCCCCGTTAATTGCTTTACAAGTCACTTGCCTCTTTCTTACTAGAAGAAGACGTCATTTGTACTAAGCTATTAACTCTAATACATAATCCCTAATTTATTATGGCACAAAAGCACATGATGTTGGGGTTAAAAGTTATTTTTGCAAAGAAACAATACAGCAGCCAGTGGTCAGTCCTGTAACCCACGCAGAATTTCGAACCCTTGCAGCAGGACCTTGAACCAACTGTAACGCAGACTGAGCCTCAGCGTGAGGGTCAGAGCAGCTACAATTTAACATTTAATGGAATGTATGTCTTTCTGAAACTTCTTTTTATTCAGTGTTAATTTTGTAAGTTTAGCTCTGCTTTGTTTCATTTATCTTCTGTGTATAATGCTCCAGTACACCAATAAACCACAATTCAGTTATCCATTTTCTTAATTAATGGATGCTGCTGGGATTTTGACTGGGATAGTACTGGACATACAGATCTGGGAAGAACTATTGTTTTCACAATACGGAATATTCTCAACAATATACATGTTGTATCTATCTGTTTAATTTCCTTCTGTATATTTCAAAAAGTTTCATAATTTTTTCTATAATTTTCTTGTTCATCTTTCATTAATATTTTTATTTTGGCCCCTTGATATTCTGCTACTGTTATAAACATTAATGTTTGAAAACTAATTTCTAATTGTAGCTGGAACACAATTTTAAATAAATATTGTTTATAGATTTTCTTGCATTTTTAATGTATACAATCAAGTGTTCTACAAATAATGACAGTTCCATTTCTTCCTTTCAATCTTTCATGCTCTTATTTGTTTTTCATATTTTATAGAACTACTGCCTTGAGCCCCCAGTCTAATATTAAATAAAAATGGTACTCGTGGGGATCCTTATTCTGCTCCTGATTTTAAAGGGATTTTAGAATTTAGAATGATGGTTAGTGTAGAGTTCCACAAAATGTCTACTATCAAATCAAGGAAGCTCCTCTCTGTGCCACATACTAGCTGTTGATATTCAATATCATTTCCACCTTTCTAAGCTCTTTCCAAACTCAAAGAGCATTCCAGTCAGACTCTACTAATGATGGCTACTTGTATGAGACAAGCAGGTAGAAATTTAAGAAGCCACAGTTCTCCAGAACCAGTGCAGTCCAGGTACCATGACAGGAGAGTGCAGAAGTTCTGCCCATAATACCTAAAGATCCTTAGGGAATCGTGCCTCCCGTGTGCACCCCTTCAAACCAAACTAGCACCTTCCTGGTGAGATCTGCACCTCTGAATTTCCTGAAAACAGCCTTCCTGACCTTTACTCCAGCTCTCCAATGTTTAAACCCTATGGTAAACAACTTCTGATCCAACGTACGTACAGTATTTTCTATTTTTCCTGACAAAGTAGGACTGCTATGGTAATTGGTATCTGAACTGGAATGTTGCTATCATAAAAATAAATACATAAATAAGAATAAGCATTGGCCTAGAAGTTGGGAGTCAGGTGATACCTAAAATCAAAGAGCAGTGAAGACCCATATTACGTGATGGAAAGCCACCACCTGTCCTAGCTCCGGAGAGAGAACATATGCCTAATGAGTTTTTTGCTCGAGGGCAGGCATCCTCAAACTTTTTAAACAGGGGGCCAATTCACTGTCCCTCAGACCATTGGCAGGCCGGGCTACAGTTTAAAAAACAAACAAACAAAAAAACTATTAACAAATTCCTATGTACACTGCACATATCTTATTTTTAAGTGAAAAAACAAAACAGGAACAGATATAATCATACCGCCTGATGTGGCCCGTGGGCCACAGTTTGCAGACCCCTGCTCTAGGAAAACAGATTTAAAAACATAATGTTAGAAGTGAGTACTTAGTACTATTGACTTCATTTAGGGGGAGAAGGGGGAAAGGTGGGCTTAGGCTTAGCTTTTACCATCTTTTTACCAGTATGCAAGAAAAAAGAAAAAATACAGAAATTCAGATCTTCTTATGGTTGGAGAGGCTGATAGCTTCCAGACTTCCAAATAGTAAGAGAGAGATTTTAAAGGGCTTTGAGCTACAAAGGCCCAGACAAATAGTCAACTAAGGGCATGGCCTTCCCTGAGATTTAAGTTGGCTGGGCCATGGGCCTGAATTCTGTAAGATGAAATACGAGATGCGATTAATGTCACCTTCAGCCATGGCTATCTTCATCCGTTCCCACCCAAGCAAGACATCTCCCATGCTGTCTCCTCCCCTTCCATGGCAACAATGGAGGCCACATTTTAAATATATTATTATTACTTCATTAAATGGAAAGACCCCACATGCCTTAGTCAGAGCTTAGAGGAGAGTCACATGACTCACTTTGGACCATGCTGCAAAAGAAAAATAAACTTTTGCTGTGCTGAGCCACTGAAACAGCAGAGTTTATTTACTATCGTACCATGGGCTGGTCTATATTAACACATGTATTACACATCTGATAAGATTTGTATCATTGAATAGTGCATTTTGTCAAAAGCATCTATTGAAATAATAATTTTAGTTTTTATCCAAGGCTTCTATTTGCCTAATCCCACAATGAGGTACCATCCTACCAGTCAGAATGGTTAATAAAGAGACAAAACAACAGATGTGGTGAGGATGCAAACAAAGGAACCCTTATGCATTGTTAGTGGGAACGTAAATTAGTGCAAACTCTACAGAAAATAGTATGACAATTTCTCACATAACTAAAAATAGAACTACTATTCGATCCAACAATCCCAGTACTGGGTAGCTATCCAAAGAAAAAGAAATAAATATATCAAAATGATATATGTATCACAGCATTATATACAATAGCAAAGATAGGAAGTCAATCTAAGTGTCCATTAATGGGTTCTTGGATGAAGAAAATGAGGCATACACAATATAGAATATTATTCAACAATAAAAAGAATAAAATCATGTCTTTGGCAGCAAAAAGGGTAAGACCGGAGATTATTATCTTTCAGTGAAGCAAGTCAGACTCAGAAAAACAAATGCTGCTTTTTCTCACTCATAAGTGGGTGCTAAAAAAAATGTGTACATGTGCACCTGGAGAGTGAAATTACAGGCTGCAAAGACTGGGCAGGGCACAGGGTGGCGGAAGGTGGAGGATGAGAAATTATGTGCTGGGTATGATGTATGTTATCTGGGTGATATTCTGAAAGCCCTGACTCAACGATTACACAAGCCATCATGTAATTAAATTGTGCTGGTACCCCATAAGTTTATATAATTTTCCTAATACTTCTATTTGTACCATGTTTTCTCACAAGTCAGGTAATACACCAAGTTACACTAGAATATTTTCCTAATGTTAAATCACTCTTGCATTGGTGAGCTAAGCTCAATTTGTGGGTAATTATTATTTTTTCCCTATACATTGTACAGCTAAGTGGACTCAACAAAGGGCAGTGTGTGTGAGAATGCATGAGGAATGGAAGAGACTGGGAGGAAGAGACAGACCTCCATCTAAGCTTATCTCTGCCTTTTACATGTCAATTTTTGTCCATTTACATTTATTGTGACTACTGATACATTTTGATTTACAGTGTCTTAGCTTGTGCTTTGTATTATCCTGCATATTCCTTGCTTTAAAATTTTTTATCTGCTTTCTATGGGATTGATTCTATTTTCTTTATTCTCTCTGTTGCTTTGACAATTAGATTAAAATTTTAGCATGTCCACTTGGTTTAATGTCTAAATTAATCAATATCTCTGCCCTTTTAAAATTTTTCTTAATTAAAATGCTTTGTTTTTAGAGCAGTTTTTGGTTAATAAAACTGAGAAGGTACAGAGATTTCTCTCCTCCTCCATACATAGAACCCCTCATCTCTTTTTTTTTTAACAATAGTATATGTATATATATTTTTTGCCTTGAGGCAATATCAGCATAAACAATCAGCTCTTATGTGAGTTACTCACAATCTACTTTTACAATATTCTTGATGTCTCTTCAATATATTTTTCCCAATTTTTAAAAATTATGTTAAAAGATACATAACAAAATTTACCATTTTAACCATTTTTCAGTGTATATTCAGTGGTATTTAACACATTTGTAATATTGTTCCATCTCCAGAATGCTTTTCATTTTGTAAAACTGAAATCCTATCCCATTCCTCTCTGCCCCCAGGCCCTGGCAACCACCATTCTACTGGTGTCTGCCCCTATGGTTTTTTCTACTCTAACTACCTCATATAAGTAGAATCATATAGTGTTTGACTTTTTGTGACCAACTGGCTTATTTCACTTGACATAATGGCCTTATGTTTTGTCCATGTTATGACATATGAGTATGTCAAAAATTCCTTTGTTTTGAAGGCTAAATAGTAGAGTTCTTCTTGTATGTACCCATCACATTTTGCTCATCCATTAATCCATCACAGAACACTTATAGACTGTTTGCCCAGTTTAGTTACTAGACATGTTTAGCCACATTCTGAAGAGAGAATAATGTTGCTATGAACATGGGTATAAAAATATCTCTTTAAGACCCTGCTTTCAATTCTTTGCAATATACACCCACAAATGGAATCGTTGGGTCATGTGGTAATTCTATTTAATATTTTGAGAAACTGCTAATTGCGTTCCACAGAAGCTGCACCCCTTTACAGTCCTACTAGCAATACATAAGGGCTTGACTTCCTCCAACCTTATTAACACTTGTTATTTTGCGGGGGGCAGGCGGGGATTAATCATAGCCATCCTAATGGGTATGAGGTATCTCACTGTACTATTGATCCACATTTGTTTGGTGATTAATGATACTGAGCATCTTTTCATATTCCTGCTGGCTATCTGTATATCTTCTTTGGAGAAATGTGTATTCAAGTCTTTTACTCACTTTTAAATTAGATTTGTTATTGTTGAGTTCTAGAAGTTCTCTATATATTCTGGATATTAATTCCTTATCAGACACATGACTGCAAATATTTTCTCCAACTCTCTGGGCTGTCTACTCACTCTTTTGTCTTCTGATACATAAAACTTTTCAACTTGCATGAAGTCCAATTTGCCTGTTTCATGTTGTTGTGGATGTGGCCTGTGCCTTTGGTGTCACAGCCAAGAAATCATTGCCAAATCCAATGCCATAAGCATCTTCCCTGTGTTCACATCAAAGAGTTTTATAGTTTTAGGTCCTATATTTAGGTGCTTGATCCACTTCAAGTAAGTTTTTAAATACAGTGTTAAAGATACAAATGCCTTCGTCCGCATATTGACACACACTTTTCCCAGTACCATGTATTAAAAAGACTGTTCTTTTCCCATTGAATAATCTTGGCAGCCTTGTTAAAAATCAGCAGAAGTATCTACCCTCTTACTAAGCAATATAAGGGCCTTAGAATTCTTTGATTTCCATCTCCCCTTCCCATTCTAATTCTTCATGTTATTTCTGCCTAGAGTTTCATTTCTGCTTTGTAGCTGGACTACAGCATCAGTCACGCTACTGCTGCTCCTGGTTTTGTTTTAGACAATCCACACAGGTTTTCTCTCACTTCCATGTTAACCAATCTCTTTGTTCATTATTCCTTCTTTCATCATATGACTTCCTTCTAATTTCAGTTTATTTATTCCTGAAATATATAATTTAGTCATTTCTCAGTGATAAACTCTTTCCATTTTGTGCAAAATATTTTTACTTTTCCTTCACCTAGACAACAAAATGCTAAGTCTAGTGTTTTTCTCTTGAGACTTTAATATTCTTAGTCCACTGTCCTCTGGCTTTTGTCATTTCTGATGAAAAATCTGTCCTCAGTCTTACTGTCATTGCTCTATAGGTAATAGGGTTTATTTATTTTTTTTAAATCTTCATTGAGATATATTTGACATGTCATGGTCACTGTCTTTTCCTCTATTGCTTTTAATATTTTCTAACTTTGATTCTTATGAAAATTAAATGAGCTAAGGGAGAAAAGGAAATGTCACACATGCATGTAATAAGTTAGTGCCACATCTGAATCATCATATGAAATGGCCATAATTCCAAAAGACATGAACAGAAACTTCTCAAAGGAAGATAGTCCAAAGGCCAACAAACACGTGAAAAATGCTCAACATCTCTAATGATCAGGGAAATGTCAGTCAAAACCACAAGGAAATTATCACCAAACTCCAGCAAGAATGACTCCTATCAAAAAGTCTCAAAATAATAGATGCTGGTGAGGATACGGAGAGAAAGGAATACTTGTGCACTGTTGATGGGACTTCGAATTAATAGGACAGCCTCCAAAGAAAGCACTACAGAGATGTCTCAAAGAACTAAAAGTAGACCTACCACGTGTCCCAGCAATCCCAGCTAGTATTTACCCAAAGGGAAAAAATGTCATTCTCTAAAAGAGACACCTGCACTTGAGTGTTTATAATGTATAGTGCACTTGAGTGTTTATAGCAGCACAATTCACAATTGCAAAGAAATAGAGACAACCCAAGTGCCCATCAATACATGAGTGGATTAATAAAAGGTGGTCTCTGTACACCACGGAGTCCTACTCAGCCATAAAAGAATAGTGATCTAGTATCTTTTCTAACAACCTGGATGGAACTGGAGACTATCTTTATAAACATCACAAGAATGATACAAAACAAACAAACCCCACATGTACTCATGGTAAATTGGAATCAGTCCATCAACACTTCTGTGCATGTATGGAAGTAAAGCCCAATGAGAATGAGATGTGTTGGGTAAATTCACATATTTTAGTGCAATTCATATATTTTGGGTGAAGGGCACACTTACAACTTTGACTTAAAATGTACAAAAAGCAAATTATGCAAACGTGTATCCCTTATAACATTCTGAAATTTTAAAAAGAATAAAATGGCCATAATTCTGAGCATACAGTGGCTATTAATATGCTACATTTAATAGAAAACTGGACCAGAATTTTCAAGGAAGGTTGTATGTCCTACATCTGTTCATGTCCACTGAGTCCTTCCCCTGTAACACCATTTGCAGAGGGCACTGTCTAAATGCTGCTCGCTCTTCACACTAAACACCAGGCAGCCTGTTTTGCTTTTTTGTTTTTCTTTTCTGCAGGCTCTGCTATTAAGAGTGCCTAACAAGGTTAATGTACTAGTGCTGCTAAGTATTATCATTTGGGATGTAATTATTGCATGCGGCTAATCACGCACGTGCTGAGAAGATAGGGAACTTGGTGTTTTTAACGGGAGGGAACATCTTAATGATAGTTTTTGACAAGGATCATTATACGTGTACATATATACAGATATACAAATGTAGTGACACATTGTAGACAGAGATACCACAAAGGTGAAGGTGGAGAAAGAGAACCTGCCAAAAGAATAGTTAATTTTTTTAAACATAATATATGGATATGTAACATTAGCTTTTTAACCTCATTCAATAGAGAAGGAAAAGAAACTCAGAGAGGTTAAACAAACACTGGGGCCCTACAGAAACAGGGTGGCAGGCCTAGGGTAAGAAAAGAACAGAGCTGCTTAACCATTATTATTATTTTTTTTTTTTTTTTTTTTTTGAGACAGAGTCTCACTCTGTTGCTGTGGGTGGAGTGCCATGGTGGCATCATAGCTCACAGCAACCTCAAACTCCTGGGCTTGAGCAATCCCCTTGCCTCAGTTTTTCTGTTTTTTAGTAGGCTGATCTGGAACTCCTGAGCTCAAGCAATCCACCCACCTCAACCTTCCAGAGTGCTAAGATTGTAGGTGTGAGCCACCATGCCCGGCCTTGCTAAACTATTATTGAATTGCTTTTCCATAGAGCCAAATTCAAAGGATAATCAGATGTTGCTAAATCTTAATGCTTACTTTTTGAAAAGCATTTGTAAATACACATCAGGGTTTACGATATGTCTACTAGACACTACACACTGCTTTTTCACCTGGACCACAGCCATGTACAGACCTGGACAGTATCCTTTGCCCTCAGAAGATGTTTAGACTAACCTAAACCGTCTTAAAGCAATAATGACAATATTTTTGAATGCTGACCATGTGTACTAAATAATAAGACATCTTAGAAGTGGCTAAAAAAAAATGCTTGGCGCATTGTTACATGATTTGGGATAAGATTCACTCATGTTGCTACCTCACTTATGTACTGTTCATTAACAGGTTCTATGGACTAGTTTCAGTAATTTTCAAATAGTCGATTTTATCTTCCCTAGACCACCTATATGATTTTTAAAAACCCACAGCATTTTATAATATGGGCATTTTCACCAAATGATACATGGACACATATATACATTCATGTATACATAAATACAGATTTCAAAATCTACCTATATAGCTATCTGTTGGATGAGTAGAGAAAAACTTAAAGTCAGAATGGAAGAAATACCCAGCCATATACTTTCTCTTGGGATTGGTGGATGCTACAGAAGGCACCCCCAGGCTCAGCCACTTGCTACCCCCCTCCCCACTTCCTGTCCAAAGTTAAGCCAGGGGAATAGGGTATATCTCTAGATGTCATCCTAATAAAAAGAACTTCCAACTACAGAATCCCCTATCTCTGGGTAAGACTTGTGTTTTATTCTGACCTACTTGACCCACCAGACCTATCCCAGACCAAACTACCCTGCTTCCCCCAGAATTTTGTAACTAAAAATTTCAAATACACAGAAAATTTGTTCAAGAGTTCAAAGTTATCTCTTGTTCCATGATTACTTTTTGAGGCAAAAGAATCTCACTTCTAAATCCTGGCCTTTGTCTGTTTCTGTGCTAGAGAAGAAGAGTTCCCATGACTGAGGCTCAGCCTGTTTCCTTCACACTCTCCTTAGAACCATTTTTACCTGACCATAACCAACCAGGAAGGTAGGATGGAGGCCCCTGTTTTACAGCAGATAACTGGACTTGAGCTGACAGTGCCAAGCAAAGACTTATGTGACACCCCCCCCCCCCCCACACACACCCAGTCACAAAAGTTCCCCAGGCAGGCAGCTCGCCTGGTGGACTCTGACGCAGGGCTGGGCTGCCCTGCTGCCTCTCTCGGCCCTGCCGTGGTCACCTCTCCCCACCCACAGCTCCATTCCTCTCCTGGCTTGTGTCCTCCCTCCTTCTCCCCCTCTTTCTTCCAACTCTGCTCAGTTACCTCACAAAACTCATGTTCTCTCATGCTTTCTCTCTCATTCTCTTCCACGTGGGAACTAAAATCGTATCCCAAGCTTTCCTCATAACAGTCAAAGTAGAACAAGTGCCGTAATGAAGAGCCAATGCCGTCAACAACTAAAGCCCTTGTAAGTACCAAGAGGTCCCTTTCAGAAGCTCCACAAAGGAACCTTCTACTTTCTCATCCCCTCCTAATTAAACTGGCTTTTCCTCGAGTACCAGCATTCTACATAGACAAAAAACTTTTGTCTTCAGTTGGAGTTTCTGTTTTAATTAATCGCATCACAGCAGCATTGTTCTCTATTTGGTTGCATGTCTATTACATTTTAAGCTAACTTGCAACAGTATGCTTATGGGACAAGTCATCTACTAAATGCAAAACTGACTTAAACTTCTGGAATAAAATAAATCCCTAAATTAGGACCTGCCTTCTCCCCTTCCCCCCATTTGGATTTAAATATTTGTTACAAGAATTCCTTCCTTGGAATATTTCCTTTCATATAGAAATTCACGAAGATACAATAGTTCCATCCCCAACATGGCAGCATGCATTTCCTTACCTATAAAGGATATATTATCATGACTCCCTCATTACAGATGAGAAAACTGACATTCAGAACAGTTTAGTGACTCACGGCCAATAGGTGAAACAGCCTGCACTCACACCTTGGTTTGCTGGCCTCCAGCGGATGTTCCCCAAACACCTTGCTGTGTATCTTCTCTGCACTGCCTGGTACCACCCAACATACAAGGTACAGCTTCTCCACATGGACTGGAGTAGGCCATGCTTGTGTGACCCATCCCCCTCATTCTCTGCATCTCCACATGTTCCTAAAAAATTGTTCTGACTTTACCAAAGTCTCAGGAGAGGAAAAGAGATTGCCAAAAGTTCTGAAGGAGCAGTAGTGAATTCAGATCTTTAGTACATTCGAAGCTATTTTGGAGAATGAAGTATGTATCTGGCAAAGAGATGTGAGCTGAGCTGTGCAATTAATAATCAGCATCTATTATGCATTCTAAATAGCTCTCACCTGGTGCTGAGCTTATGTATCTGAGGGCTTTCTGGACCAGCTTGCTCTAATTGCTTCCATACAGGTTGACTAATAAGATGCCCCCATTTAACAAAGGCCTCGTGGGCTGCATCTGGACTAAGGGAAAAAAGAGAGAGAGCCCGGACTCAATGGGAACAGCTGACTCTTCTCTGCAAGCTCCCTGGCTTGTCACTTGCTACTTATACCGGAAGCCAAGGTCTACTGATTTCTTTCAGCCTACCACAGATGTACTAACCGCATCCTTCTTTCAATACACTTTGGTGCCCATGGTGGGCGGCTCCCTTGCCACCCACTCTATCCTCTTCTTGGTTACCCTCCTGTATGTGAGAGACAGGAAATTCAACCACAACAGTTCCAGACTCTCTTGCAGCTAGTATTCCAGATACAAATTAGGTCCCTTCAATTAGATGTATCTGCATGAGGTCCAGAAGGCAGAAGCAAAGAGGATACCATTATCCTGCCACTTTTCAAGCTTTTTTTTTTTTTTTTTTTTTTTTGCTGACAAGTAAGGTTGTAAAATGGTGGACTTATTTTTTTTTTTATATCAGCTTTATTAAATGTTTAATCTCTAACTTTCTGAATGTTGAGAGGCCTTTGAAGCAGCTGGTAGCAGCAGCCTTTGGGTCTGGCTTCCTGAACCCTCAGCTGCAGCTCTGGAGGTCTGTCTGAACCACTCTTACCAATGGTGATGCAGAAGTGGCTCTTCCTCTGTGAACCAATCCTGCATTGCCCCAGATCCACCTCCTTCACCTCCCTCTCCATCATCACCATAACCACAAGCATTTCTTGTGTGCTCACTGTGTGGTAGGCACCATGTTAAAAACTTTACATAAATTATTTTATTTAAACCCCAAAACAACCCAACCAGGAAGGTACAATTAATATCTTTTTCCCAGACGAGTTAGTAGAGGTTCCAAAAAGATGAACTGTACAGGATAAGAGCAAAACAAGTGGGTACTTAGAAGGTGGAACTGGAATTCAATCTCAGATTTGACTCAATCCAAAGCCAGACACTTGCCCCTTTAAAGCTGAGGGTCTGAGATATACCAGCAGATTTTAACAGCCCTACACATTAGGTTGCTAACAAGACATTGTTCTCTTCCTTTAAACTCTACGAACACAGAGGCTGGTCTATTTCATGTCAAGATGCATCTAGATATTGAAGAAGTCTAATTAAATAGAAAGCTATTTAGAAATCCAGAGGTATGTCTTTGTAAAAGCTTGCCTAAGCCATACAAGGTCATTTTTACAGTAAAAATTAAAGACTTATGATGAAAGCAGGCATCGCCTTCCACTTGCCTCCGACATATACTTACCAGGAGCACGGTTAACAGCCAGGTTTCGGAAGTGGCTGCCTTTGATCATTTCCACAGATAACCGCCCTGTTGTGGCATTGTAGGAAAGCCCCACCAGCAGTTCCGGGGCCCCTCCATGTGACAGCGACTGCGTGGATGAAGCACTGTCACTGTGAGAAACTGCAGATGGGCTGAGTGGAGACCCCCCACTCTGGAGGGGAAGAACAGCAAAGAATCCATTGGCACAAGATTCACTATGCTCTCGCACAGAAAGCCGACATTATGCTTGGTGAAATTGGGCCCAGTGCCCCCCACGGATGCCAAAGATGACTAAGGGTGCAGCCCGGGTGAATGACAGTGGCCCGGGGGAGCAGAGTCGAGGGTGAGGGCCCTGCCTTATTAACTGACATGTTTGTTCCAAGAGCTGTCTCCTCTCAATATTTCCTCTCTAAAGATAAAACGGACAAAGATGTTATCACTGGTGTAAACCAAACCATTTAAGATACAAGGAGAGCTAGGGATACATTGAACACAGAGCAAAATTCCCCCTGTGTAATTTATGTTTGAAGGTTTCTCTGGAATCCTCCACCATAGGCCTGCCTCTTTCTTTCCTTTTCCTGACTTCCTTCCTGACTTCCTTCCTTCCTTCCTTCCTTCCTTCCTTCCTTCCTTCCTTCTTTCCTTCCCTTCTTTCTTTCTTCCTTTCTTTTCTTGTTTATTTTTGAGACAGAGTCCATTTTCTGCCCCACAGACTCCTGATGGTGGTGGCAATGCAGGAGGCATTTGGTCTTCACTACGGAAGAAACGCCCACCAGCCATCCACCATCAACTTGGCTGCTAATGCTGCTTCAGGTTAGTAGGCAGTGCCAGTTTCTGGCATTTGCCTTGTAAGGAAGTGGACCACATTGAGAATGAGCACTTTTACAACTGTGTGATAAAGACGCCCACACCTGGGCTGTGGATCTCAGGGACTAGACAGGCCAGGGAGAGCCTAAGCATTTTGCGTGTTAGTTCACATGCACGTGTCTCCTGGGCTCCCACCTTTATGCACCAGGCACATCGGGAGAAGAGTGAAGCAGAGCAGGATACTGATTCCCACTCAGCAACAGGAGACACCAATGGAGGTGCTGGGAAGCCGGCCCATTTTCCCGGAATAACCACACCACCACCACCACCAGAAACAAGTGCACTGCCCCTACACCTTTCCTGTTGACATTTAAAATCATTTCTTTAAACTTCTTCTCAGGAACTCAATAGATAAAACTAATATAAGGAATCAATTATTCAGCACAGCTATAGGAAACTATCCTATTTACCAAACCCTGGGCATCTCTGCAGAACCCCAGGCTTTCATGGAATGTAATTTGTAAATTACAGGGCTAGATGGTTGTGATGCAGATTTTACAGCCAGCCACTACATTCTGGAGGATAAAAACCCTACAATGAGAATATTTGCTTACCTTTGGGTAAAGGCCACCCCACCTCCCTGTGCTTCTACAGAAGCCTCTGCTATGGCACCTGTCACTCACCCCCTCCATCAAATTCTGGGTCCGTATCAGTCTCAGCCCCTCGTGTGTAACCTAAGATCTGGCATATCATTATGCTCAACAAATAACTGAAAAAAAAAAAAAATTCCATCTCAAAGTTCTTCCACACCAGCTCACTAGGATTGTCAGCCCCTGATTTAGTACCAGTCAGCTCTGGCCCTGCACCCAGCACAGGGCAGGGCACAGGGAAATACAGGTGTGGCCGTGCCCATTCCTGCACATTACAGGATGGGACTGCTTCTGACCTCTGTGGATCCTGTTTTCCATGATTTCAGATACACTTTACTCAGAGCTTAGGGGAAAAAGTCATTTGGGAAAAAGAGACGAGACCTGATCTGGGTTGTGTTTTACAAAGGCTCATTCTGGCCTCTGGGTCAGCAGGAGTCCATGGTGGACAAAGGTGGAACCAGAGAGATCATCCCCAGGAGTCTAGTCAGAAATCCAGCAGAGATCCTAGTTCTGGTTCTATCTGAAGATAGAGCCAATCGGCTTTCTGGTAGAGAAGTGAGAAGCCCCAGATGATGGCCAACTGGAAGGGTGAAATCACCTTTAGGAAAGATGAGGGAGGCTGCAGGTGGCATAGATCTAGGGAGGCGAAAATCAGGATTTCAAGTCTGGCGATGTTAATCCTGACACATTATTAGCCATTCAAGTGGACACATTTCCTGGCACTGCTCTCCAGCCCTCTGGTCCCTTAGCTCTTCCTCACACACCACAAGCTCCTCCCCACCTCCTGATGCTGACAGGTGTCATCCCTGCCTGGAATCCTCGCCTTCTGTGTCACCAGCCTCCCTCCCTGAATAACTGGAGTTCCGTGTTTTATCAGCCCCCTAGAAACCTTCTCTGACTCCTGTAAAGACCAGCAGCCTCTGTCACCTCCATCCTTGCCACCGTGATCACCTGTCATTGCCTCCTCCACTGGACTACAAGAGCAAGGCAGGGTAGCAGCATCACCTGCCTAGTTCTTTCCTGTAACCACTTTGCCTCTACAGTTCTTGAGAGTAAACAGCTTCAAATGAGTGACTGGCCCCATAGTCCAACATGGCTACCTGATCTTTCTACGTGGTTTTTCAAAAGAAGATTTTCATGTTAGTTGATGTATAACCCAGAGCAACACTGTGTGGCTCATCCTGCAGATGGACAAGCCATGGTATCTCTCCTTGAAACCCTGGGGCAAGCAGAGAGATGGGGCACATGGGAGGAGTGCAGGCTTACACATGGCAGGTCTCAGAAGTGGCTGAGTTCAGGGCCATTACTGAAGTCTGCTCAGCACGCTTACTTGCAAAGGACCTTCCCTAGAAAGTCCCATCTCTGAGACTTATCATTATGTGTACTGGAAGTGAGAGCAACAGAACCACTTATCCATGACCCAGACGGCCCAGCCGCCTTCCCTAGTTCTTCCATGCCCTCCGTCTCACTGCCGCTGTCATGCCCTAAAATGGACACGGAATTTATCCATCAGGTTATTGGGAAGACAGGCATGAAAGACCCATTGTACCATGAAGTGCAAATCGTGGCTTATAAGGATGAGGAGAGCCAAATGGAAAATTAAATTAAAGTCTCTAACTTCACAAGCTAAAGGTACTAAATCAGGGGCTGACAATCCTAAGTCTTCGAACACACCACGACGTTAGCAGTACCATTTAACATACTCACACTTATATTACTTCTTGGTTCCAGAACCAGGGTCACTTTCATTTCCTCTTCTGGGTGCAGGTGGCTGAGATAGAATAGTTTCTCTCCCATCATTCTCTCTCGGGTCATTTTACGGGCAGCGTACAGGCGGAAGCGGATGGCGCAGGCAGACACATCTCTGGGCTCCAGCTTGGTGAAGGTGACCTTCTCCCTGAAGACAGGGTTGGGCCCTCTCTGGACGTTCGTCCTGCCCCTTTGCTTCTTACTGGGCAGCATCACCACATGAACTTGCCAGGAGTTGACACCACTTCGGTCCTTATCTGGGAGGCCCTGAGCTCTCACAATGGTCACTGTGAGCTTCTGGCTCAAAGCTCTATATTCAAAGATGACATCTAGGTCACCACACTTGGAGATGGGCTCTGAGACATCGGATGGTACCTGCAAACTGGTCCTGTCCTGGTCCTGTTGCAGGCAGAGGAAAAGATTAGGAATGGAAGTGATGAAGCCCAGTTACGTTTCAGCGAGTGGGTGCCCCTCAGCTCCGTCTAAATATCACGTCTCCTGACTACCAGTGTATGTCCCCTCCCCTGCCCCATTAGATAGATCAGTTTATGAGTTTCTCTCTCCATTCGGCTGTGATGCTTTCACACAACAGTACCTAGCATAAGGTGAGTCTCCATGAATGTTTTGGAATGAATAAATAAAGCTTTTATATTTAAAAAAAATGTTTTCACACACATTGCTTCTTAAAAAGCATAGCTGCTTAAGAGCACTGAAACCAACCAAGATACTAAGGCTGAAATTAAGTCAACCATGCAATCACCCATAGGTGACATTTCCTTAAGGCCCCATAGAAATGATTGAATCTGGGCCTGTTATCTACAAGCAAGAACTTCCCCACAGATGAAAATCCCAATGGGGGTGCTGGGCAGGAGATCCCTCAGGAACTTTTCAATCTACTTGGAACAAAAGGCTTAGAACTGAGCTTCTCAAACTTCAGCATGGCCCCGAATCATCCAAAGATTCTGATTCAGTAAATCTGGGGTGGGGTCTGAAAGTCTGCATTTCCTTTTATTTTATTTCATATTGTATTATTTTATTTTATTTTTTACTATAGGTTAATGTGAGGATACAAACAGCCAGGTCAAAATATTTGAATTTGTGAGGTAGAGTCCCTCTTATAGTTATGACCTGCGCTCAAAAGGTGTGCCAAACCCCCCGCACCTTGCCCACTCAGTGGGATCACCCAGTCCCCCTTCCCTCCACTCCTCCCTCCCCCCATTTTGAATTGAAATGAATTTTTCTCTTAGATGGACATGCATTAGATTGCCTATTGGCTTCGTATTAGTATTGAGCACATCATATACTTGCTTTTCCGTTCTTCTGATACTTCACTAAGAAGAGTGTGTTTCATCTCCATCCAGATTAATACAAAAGATGTGAAGTCACTGTCTTTTTTATGGCTGAACAGTACTCCGTGCTAAGCATATCAACTCAAGAAAGGACCAAGGAGAGTCTGTGTTTCTAAGCAGCTCACAAGGGAAGTTTGTGCTGCTGGTCTCAGATCACACGTGGAATAGCAAAGGTCTGGGGAGGAGTCTCCAGCAACTATTTCGTAAATAGCAATACTGGACCTGAGGCCAGTATTAAGATCCCGACTGTATTAAGATCCTGACTCTACCACTTAGGAGCTTTTTTGAAGGCCCTGGCCAAAAACAGCTCAGCCTCTCCGTACTCTAACATTAATATGCCTGCTTGATAGAGTGTTGTGACATTTTAATACACAGGAAAATACCTGACTCAGATTCAACTCCTTAAGTGTCTATTCCTACCACTGGACTGGTGCTAGCTATTCTCAAACATACCTCTCTCTTTATGGCAGAGGTTCTCAACCTGTGGGTCGCGACCCCTTTGGAACAATAAAAATAAATACTGCCTATCAGATATTGACATAACGATTCCTAACAGTAGCAAAATTACAGTTATGAAGTAGCAACAAAAATAATTTTATGGTTGGGGGGTCCCCACAACATGAGGCACTGTATTAAAGGGTCACAGCATTAGGAAGGTTGAAAACCACTGCTTTATGGAGTATCACCCTTGCCGGCAATTCGCTTGCAGCCACTCAGATCCAATGCCCTCACTGGGAAAACTAAGCCGACCTGCATTTATTACAATGAACTACCCCATCAACAAATTATAAACAATGTCAAATAACTGTCTTTTTTTTCTAAAGGCATAACCTCTGCCTGTTGAAAGGTATCACAGCAGTGTCTAGGGATGATACTGGAAGTGAAGAAGTTTAGGCCAGGTTTATTAAAAGGGATAGTAACTCATCTGGACAGGGCAAAGATGGCATCTGGGTCAGGGATAGTTAGAGACCTATCCTATCCAGGGCTGTGGGGGGTGGGGCTAACTAGGTCCTTTGGAAGTTCCTGTAGGGCCATGTTAGGCCCCCAATATCTGAAACTGAACTTTGACTCTTATAGCAAATCAGTTTGTATTTGTGCAATTGAACACCAGATTTCATTAATTTAGAGATAGCTTCATTCAAAAAATTATATTCATCAATGAAGTTTTCCCTCTGAGTTCAGTTGAAAGTACATGGTTCTCTGGAATCAAATATCCTTATCCAGTCCAGCTCTACCATGTACTAGCTCTATGACATTGGGAAAGTTATTTAATCCTTTCCCTATTCTTTTCTCCTCAATAGTAAAATGGAAATGACATGTTTTGGGTAAGGAGGGTTGTTTTAGAAAGTAGAGGATTTGACGTATAGTAGATATCTAATAAATACCCTTGTCTTTTAAGATTCAAATTAGCCTAAAAAGAAAATTTAGATTCTTATAAATTTCTTGTAAGGGAAGATTTTCATATTCTTTCCTCTGAGCATGAAGTCATGTGTGAGTGTTTCTATTCAGAGTGATAAAAGTAGTTGCTATAGAGACTTCTGAATACAACTGACTGGTGTATATATAATATTAGAAGCAAGTCTCCAAGGAGTCAGGCCAACTCAAAAATCAAGTCACAGCCTTTTCTCAAACTCCCTTCTCTCTTCTTAAAATTCCTCCTCCAGTGGTGACTTTTGGCTCAAAGGATTAGGGCGCCGGCCCCATACGCTGGAGGTGGCAGGTTCAAACCTCACCCTGGCCAAAAACTGAAAAACAAAACAAAAAAAAACACCTCATCTATTTTTGTTTACTCTTGTCTCTATGCTGCTTGTCTGATCATAAGCAATAATGTCTCACATCTGCTAAGTTGTTCCTTATGCCAGCTTCCATATTCAATCCTTTATAGACTATAAAAGCCAGCTCTTACGCCCTCCAGATCTGCTTGGTCTCATCCATCCATCCATCCCACTTCCTATCCCATCTTCCCCTATAGGCACAGCCTGTCTGAGCTCTAAGGGGCTTCAACCTGGCACAACCCAATAGTCTTACCTCCTACAAATACGATGTAATTCTCAGCCCTCACCATCAGACTCTCTGTTGAAGCCAAGGCTTAGAGAGCTACCTGACCCTGCTTGACACCCATGTAGATAAACTCCAGAGTGTACAGGGTCAACATTTTCTGCAGTCAACATTCCTCCTCTTGGAAAGATGACCTGAGATGAGTTTGTGCAGCTTCCTGGAGGGCAGCCCCCCTGTTTCAAGCAATCCAGGGCACACACCCATCCCGGCCTCCCTTCTCCCTGCCTCCATCTCCTTGTCTTTCCTTTTTGTTCCCTGGGATGGTGTCCCCTAAAAAAAAAAAAAAAAAAAAAAAAAAAAAGCCTTTGCCTTAGACTATGCTTTTTGAGGGGAAACCAACTAAGGAACATTGCTTTTAAAAATATTTATACCAATCCACTGAGGTAGGGATTTTAATATCCTCACTTTATGGAAGATCACACTAAAGTCTAAATAACTAACACTCCCCATCCCCGTGCCAACATTATATCCCCAGACAAGATTTTTCAGGATTCATACCCTGGTGGTCTGAGTTCAGAACCTGCTTTAACCAGTCAGTATTCAACACACCAAATCCCAAATCTGACCTTGAAGGATAAGGTCTCCCTACCTTCCCCCAAACCTTTCACCGTAGCTATTTATATGTACACTGAGTGTGTGAGAGGAGAGGTAAGAGAGGGGTAGAAGTACGTAATACTGTGAACTGCTCATCCTTCCAGGCCTCTGCTGTCAGTATTAGCCAACAATCCCCACTTCTGCCATCAGGTTCAGTTCCAAAGTCAAAATATCCTATGCAGGCAATCTCCACTCACCTGCAGGCTATCTATTCAAAGGAATGCCCCTTCCCTGCAGGTTTCAGGGGAGTCCTGGGTAGTGGTCTTAACTTTCCCAGGAACTCTGAATCAGGCACAGCCAGATTCAGGATGAGCCAAACACACAGTGGCCCATGAAAATCGGGCTCTGTGTCCCCTTTCTGGGTTGATTTGAGAAAAAGCTTTGTGAAGGTTGGTATTTTCATAGCAATTAATTATTTCAACACACTTCACCTATCACCAGGCAACGACAGGGCTCCTCATGTGGGTACTGTTAATACCACTAATCCATCTGACCTTCCTGCAAGGTAAAAATCTCTTCGTTCTTATCCCCATTTGGCAGATTTTAATTAACTTCTCAAGGCCAACCAATTAATCAGGGGAAAACAGAGATGAAAAGTAGGACACCTGTCTGCCTGTGTGCTCAAAATCGCCAGCCGCCCTCCCATTGTGTTCCCTGCCCAGCCCTGGCCTTCCCAGCAGAGGACAAGCAGAGCTTCAAAAGCCCCAGCCTAACAGGGAGTCACTCTGCATGACTGGGTTTCTTCTGTGGCAAAACAAACTCTTCTTTGAGCTCTGATATCCTGGGTTTTTCTTTCAGACGGGAACACTTGTGTCAGATTGTCAAAATCCATGTAGGTTTAAAGATTTTCTGTCAAACTGAAGGCCTTTCTGTTTTAGTAAGAGAGTGTTGATGTCATCTGTGTGGCCCAGAGTAAACAGACCCCCTGTGTGTTCCCAAGGCCAGTGGGGGAAGACGGAGTTCTTAATACTGCTAAGAGGCAGATAAATCAATTCTTAAAAGGTAAGCTCAGCCTGCAAAACAGGCAGTTACGGGAACTGCCTCCGAGCTGGGGTTGCAGCTCTACTGTAGGAGCACCAAATTACAGTTTTTGTCTCA
This sequence comes from Loris lydekkerianus, assembly GCA_963574355.1. NCBI lineage: Eukaryota > Metazoa > Chordata > Mammalia > Primates > Lorisidae > Loris > Loris lydekkerianus. The sequence goes on along the minus strand of CAUYPK010078895.1, from coordinate 7,824 downwards.
AAATAGATAGGAGGTTGAATGGAGCACAAAAAGATATCTGGGTATTTCTGGCATCTGAGAACATTTAGTACCCTCAACTTCAGCTCCAGCAGGCAGGGAAAGGGCAGGTCACCTGAGGAAGACAATTCCAAGCCAAATGGCACAGCTCTAAAGGAGACAGGGTATTAACAGGCAGGTGAAGAGCTCGGTTTGGTTTTTGTGGTGAAAGCACAGAGGTATTTTTAAAATTTATTGTGTGGGATTTGACATGACTCAGTAGTAAATCCATGGGGAAGCTATGAATTTTCTTTTTTAACAAAACTTATAAAGTTAATCTCTTTGGCTGCTTCTATATAAAAGGCTGCTTTTAACAAACCATAGACCACATATCTGAGCTACCATTTTGCATCCTTAGCGGAAACACCAACAACACAGGGGCATGAGGCGTATACATCCGTATGTGCCCCCACGTGCTCCACTGTGTTAGCAGTAAGGCTTGGGAATGTGAGTGTCTGTGACTTTTTTTTTCTTTGTCCTCAGCATTTATGATGTAGGACAGTCCAAGTCCCAATAAGAGACTCATCCTGCTTATTTTCTTAGACTAAGGCTAATGCTGCTCCTCCTCCTTCCATCCCCACAAAGTGTATTAATTTAAAGCTTTATATACTTACATGACTTATTCCATCAAAATGAATTTCAGATTATGTACTAAACACTACTGATACCTTTCAATGTCATGAATCACAGGAGGAGGGATCTAACTAATGAAGAAAAGCACGCATGACTGAAAGATAAATCAACACAGGTGAAATCCTATCACAGGGTCTGGCACGTAGCAATTGCTCAACTAATGACAGCTACTACCATCCTCACCTCCAGCCACATCTGTGCATTGTTAAGTTTATTCTTGACCGAGCATCGATTGAAAAAGACATTTAAAAGAAACGTCTTTTATCAGAGATTTACTCCAAAAATCAATGTCAGTGGGCAAAGGGCCATTGCAGACTAATGCTGTCTCCCAGACTTACAACTAAACTCATAGCTAACAAATGCACTTGCTCGCACTCCAAGATCCTCATCAAAATATCTTGCATGATTCCATGTGGAGGGCTATTTGAGTTCAATTTTCATATTAAACTAATCATAACTCAAGATTCAGGGTAAACAAAAATAGCCTCCATCTCATTCAAGCCACGAAAGAAAGAAGCTTGTGTCTCTAAAGAACTAAAATGCCTATTATTTAAAATTCATCCTGTCAAAAGCCTTTCTATAAAAGAAACTTGGATTGTTCTTGGGTCCATTCCACCATTCTTGTTATACTTTACTTCTTTCATTTTTCTTTTTTCCATTTTAAAAGGAATTTATTTATAATTTTTTTTATTAACACACACAGGGGCTGTAGTCATCTGCACAAAAATTTGTTTCAAATACATTTTTTCTTTTAGGTCTTTGATTTTTAAGACCATACTTCCTTTCTGGAAGTTTTTTTTTTTTTTTTTTTTTTTTTTAGGAGGGTGTGGGGAAGAAAACAGAGAGGAGGGGGAGAAACAGAGGAGAGAGAGAAACAATGCATGTATACCACTAAAATAGGGAAAGAACGAAAAACAAATAACTTGCCTCTGGACTCCACATGGAGGAACTGTCAGTGGCATAGGAATCTTCAAATCCCCGGTTATTAAAGGCTGTCTCCATCTCCAAGCTCCCATCTGTGGATTGGCGACTGAGGCTTCGGGCCTCCCTGGATTCTTGGTGAGACGCACCATGGTGCCTGGTACCTGCTCTCTCACATGGGGGCTGAGCATGAGCAGAGAAGGGGTCATCTTCACAAGAAGAGAGATTCTTAGAACAACATGGTGGGTTGGCTCCATCCAAATCTACATTTGCAACAAGGAAACTATTTCAAATGCATTATTTTTAACCCCCTTTTAAATTGAGCAATTGCAATCACAACCACCAAGACCACCAAAACAAAATCCGTATCAGTAACACCTGAAGAAACCTAATTCCACCTACACAGTGGAGAAACCGGTCTGTGTAATTAAGAAAGCCATTAGCTCATTATCTAGAAGGCAAGAAGTTTAATACTTTCTCATAAAATTAGTATAAATAATGTATATTAATTTTAGAAAGATAAATAATCACAATAGCATTATGTTAGCACTAATAACCTCAAGACTTCAGGAATGGATCTTGAAAGTAAAAGAGTCATCTGCTATTGAGGTGATACAGTTTCCTTTCTCTCTTCTATGTTCACTGTATTACTCACATTCTGCTGAAAAGGCTTCAGTGATCCTTCCGAGTGAAAAGTTCTCTACTTGATTCATGGTAAGAACACTGGACTTGGAGTCAGGAGGTATGAGGTTAAATCCTGCCTCTGCCTTTAGAACTTGAACAATATTCAAACTCTCATCGTGGACACATAAAATGAAATGCACCTGGCAGATAAAGGCCTTTCATAAACATAGCCTTCCTTGCTTGCCTGGCCTGATTGGCCTCATCCGATCCTTCAAACTCTATTCCCCCACTGCTTCCCAAGTCACATTCAGGCTCATGAAAATGAGCTGTGTATTTCAGTTCACAGTGCTCCTCAGACCCCCATCCTGTCCTTTCCTTCCTGTCTGTACAAAGCCCCCAACAATTCCTGAATATTCCGACTCCTTCAGACTCAGTGCTTTCTCTATTAACCCCCAGCCCCTATTCAGCCTTTCCCCCTCCTTTGGTGTGGAGGTTGCCCTAGTATGATAAGGAAAACTGTCAGGGTCTCCTGAGCAATAGCCTTTACCACAATTTGACCCCTGTACCCAAAGAGCAGCTCATAATCTCTCATCCCTTTGGCCTCCCATCTCCTCCAGCAGCTCCCATCCAAAGTTCAGCTCTATGTACATAATACATGGCAGCAATCGTTTCTGCTGTCAGCCCTATAACTTCAGCTAGAATGAGGGCTTCCTGAAGACACTAGGCCATGGACATCTACTGTGTGATCTTTACCTGCCCCCCAGGGTGTTCTCACTAAACCTTTAAATAACTTTAAAGTCTAGGCAAGTAACAAACATTGGAGGCAGCCAGGTGTGCCGCTATATAAGGTCTGACAACTAAGTTTGTGAACTTGCCACTGTGTGCATATGTTGGTGCGTATGGTGGTACAAACAGCTTGGTGACACTTCATAATCTTGGTATATCAGTGTCTCACAGCTGTGCTTGTGTGAACAGGTGGTGGTGTCTTGTGAGTGGTGTTCATTGTTGTTGTCACATGTTTTTGTGTGCCGTCACGAGAATGTCAGAGCTTGAATTAGAGCAATGAACAAATCTTTAAATTTGTTGTTAAACTTGGCAATAGTGGAAGTGAAATCAGCGACATGTTAGTCCAAGTTTATGGAGATAATTCTATTAAGAAAACAGGATTAAATGTTTTTTCTGAAGGGAGACAAAGCATCACTGATGAAGAGAGATTGGGGTGACCAGTAATGAGCAGAAGTAACAATAACACTGCAAAAATCTGTTGAATTGTGTGTCAAAATCATTGGCTGACTGTAAGAAGCATAGCAGACTGAGTAAACATCAGTAAAGAAACAGTCAGGAAAATCTTAACTGAAAATCTTGGCCAACCACTCATGGCTCTTGCATCACAACAATGCACCAGGTCACATGGCACTGTCTTCAGGGAGTTTTAGTCAGTAAACAAATAACTATTTTGGAACACCTACATATTCACCTGATCTGGTCCCCAATGACTATTTTCTTTATTCTAAGAAATACTAATAGGAAGATATTTTGATAAAATTCAGGACATTAAAGGTAATACAATGACAGCTCTGATGGTCATTCCAGAAGAAGAGTCCAAATTTGCTTTGAAAGGTAGACTAGGCACTGGCGTCAGGTACACAGCTTCCCTGGGGGAGTACTCTGAAGGTGTCGGTAATGATGTTCAGCAAAGAGGTATGTAGCACCTTTTCTGGGATGGGTCTGCAAACTTAATTGGGAGATCTCATAAGAGTGGTGGTGGTGACAGTGGTTTATCAGAGAGTACATGACCCATCTATAGTGAGCATTCCAGCTTAAAAAATATTTTATTACCCCATGCAGACCATATAAAAACCTTTTTAGGTAGATGTGGTCCTTGGGTTACAACATCAGACTCCTGATTTGGGATTTTGCAAAACCCCAATAGACCATTGAGAAGTTTCCCTATCTGCCTTGTTATCCTTAATAACTCAATTCAGGACCCTTGGAAACACCTTCATTGGAGACCACAAAATTTTTATATTCATACTTTCAGTTATTTGGCATACATGCTAAAAACAAGCCTCACAAATGACAGAATAAGCAAAAAATTCACATGTAAAAACCTACGACATAAAACAGAATTGGCATCCAAGTCTCCAATTAGCACACCCATTGCTCACATACATGACCAGTAAAATGCCCCATTAAACAATGGGTCATCCATCAATATGTGCAGCACCCAGCAGGATTTCAGCACAAAGTCTAAATTTGCCAAGAAATTATTCCCATAAAATTGTCTCATGCCTTTAACTCCTACAGTGATAATACCTAGATCGGTAATAAGGGAATTTTCAAAAGCTACATTAAGCCTTGAAAAGCTATTCAGAACTGAAAAACATAAGAACTATATTAATGTAACAAGCCATTTTCCATGACAGACAAGTAAGGAACAAATTTGAAAAGCAAATCTGGGGTAGAAGTCAAGTTGCAAGGAAGAGGAAAGAGGAAGGTGATTCACCTTTACATTAAGCAGTCTTCTGATGCCTTTAAATCAAAGAAAATCGTGTCCTCCTTAAACAGCACAAAAGTAATTGCCTATTATCAGAGAAACATATCCTGACATCTCAGAAATAATAGGCCATAATTACATCACATCAAATTTATTTTAACACAGAAATACTTCAACTTGTTTTGTCTATGTCTACTTTGATGGAATAAAACCCTATTATTGGCCAGGTGTGGTGGCCCAGGCCTGTAATCCCAGCACTCTGGGAGGCCAAGGTGGGAGGATTGCTTGAGGTCAGGAATTTGAGACCAGTCTGAACAAAAGTGAGACCCTGTCTCTACAAAAAACAGAAAAATTAGCCAGGTGCCTGTAGTTCCAGCTACTTCAAAGGTTGAGGCAGGAGGATTGCTTCAGCCCAGAAATTTGAGGTTGCAGCGAGCTGTGATCATGCCACTACACTCTAGCAGAGGTGAAAGAGTGAGACTCAGTCTCAATAAAGAAAAAAAAAACAACACACAACTATTATCTAATTACTTTCTTTCATACTCCCAGCCCCTTCTCCTCCATCACCACACCCCAATACAGACTTCTCTGACCATCTGTGATGGTCCATTTTATTTGTCAATTTAGCCAGGCTACAGGTGCCAATGATCCAATCAAATACTAATCTAGGTGTTGGTGTGACGTCATTTGTAAATGTCATTAAAACCCATTACCAGTTGACTTTAAGTAAAAGAGATTATCTCAAATTCAGTCAGCTGAAAAGGAGAAGTGAGGCTTCCCTGGAGATGAAGAAATTCTAGCTAGGAACTAGAGCTTCAGCTCAGGCCTGAGAGAATCAGCCTACCTTTCTGGACAGCCTGCCTTATAGATTTTGGGGCTGTGTGTTTCTGAGGCCCAGCCATCCGCTACCCTACAATCCCATAAGCCAGCTCTGTGTGAATCTCTGGAGATGCACGCACACACACACATGTATGTGTGAACGTGAACACTGTGGAGCCACGTGTATCTGGGTCCTCCTGGTGGTTCTACTTCTCTGGTTAAAGCATGATTGGAACATAACTCCAAACAAAACTGAGCAGAGATTCCGGGGGAAATAGAGCTGCTTTCCATATCACCAAGAAGGCATCATCTAGCTTTTATGAAAAATCCTAAGAATTATTCCATAATCAAAAATAAGGTCACTGCTTAAAAAACAAAAGCCCCAGGAAGCAAGGGCGGCTTCACCCCCTTTATTGGACTGTGACTCTGTATCTTGTTTTTCATGTCTCAGAATCCCACCTCTGATCCAGACAACGCAGACATTATCAAGAACACAGTGACGAGGTGCAATGACACTAAGTCACATACCCAGGACAGAAGAGAACCTGCCACTGAATCCAGAATAAAGACTCTCACTCACAATGAAATGTGAGGTTACCTACCCGTATCTCATGCATGTTCCAGATTTAATTTGGATTTGGACCTTTAATGTGACTGTCTAACACTTTTGAATACATTTTTAAAGTGAAAGGATTATCTGCAATTGAATTTAATCTTAGAAAACTATTTTTTATAGTAGAACAAAATAGATAAGTAAATAAAGAACAGACCAAACAAATCCTTTCTGGAGTGTACAATTAATCTCACCAGGACTCTTTATCACCAAAACACATCCACTGAGGTAAAGATGAACAAGAAGTAACAGAAAGACATCAAGTAATAAAAATGACATTAACATTTCCGTGGCATGGGTGTGTCACTTCTTCTTATAAAAATCCTGATTTTCTTTTCTTTCTTTTTTTTTTTTTCTTTCATTTATTTATTCTTTTTTTGCATTTTTTGGCTGGGGCCAGGTTTGAACCCACCACCTCCGGTACATGGGGCCGGCGCCCTATTCCTTGAGCCACAAGTGCCACCCCAAAATCCTGATTTTCTTCAAAAATGTACAGGTAATTCACTCAATGTGGTACACCGTTTCCTCTCTCCAATAGAGAAAAATTTACCTTTTCTATCACCATGTTTCAAAAGTTCAGAATTCCCAGTTAGGATGAGACATAAGTGACTGCTCCTTCCAGGAGGGGTGAGAGTGGGGACGGCTGTCAGAAATCTCAGAACATGGGTCATTTGTGTAAATCAGAAACCAGAGATTTGGGAAGCAGAGCCATTAGCTTTAGGATTGAACAAGTTATTCTCAGGAAACCAGCTGCTAATAACTTTCATTAGCTACTGTTTACCCTCTCAGTGGAGAGAAAGGAATGCTGTGATGTAACTAACACCGGAGAAAGAGAAAAACCGAGAAAGGGAGCGAGGAAGTGACGGAAGGGCGGCAGCCTCTGGCCCTGTGATTGGGTGACATCAGTTCTTTGTTTATGTGCTTCCTTTGGGCTAAAAGGAATAACAGTAAAATACGCCGTGTGACCTACGTCGGTGAGTCAAACTACCTGGTGGATAGCAAGCCCGTTCTGCCGCCAGAGGGCTCTTGTTCTTTATTTTTTTATATTTTATTTTTTATTAAATCATAGCTGTGTACATTAATGCGATCTTGGGGCACCATGCACTGGTTTTATAGACCATCTGACACATTTTCATCACACTGGTTAACATAGCCTTCCTGGCATTTTCTTAGTTACTGTGTTAAGACATTTACATTCTACATTCACTAAGTTTCACATGTACCTTTGCAAGGGTTCTTGTTCTTAATGCTACCTTTCCCTTCGTTCTTTTTCTCCTTGTCCTGTCCTCACTCTGAAATCACAATTTCTCCTCTGCTATCTTCTATTTCTGCACTCTGCCTTTCCTCTGTTCAGTATGGAAAACGTGGAACACCTGCCACTCTGACCCTATTGGCTTGACTGACCATATACCTCAAAGGAAAGAAAGAAAAGATCAGAAAACTCAGGTCACTGAGACCAGGTCATGAAGGCAGGCAGTGCAACATTTTCTCCAGCTTTTTACCAAATATATCTCACAGACCCTGCTCCAAGGTCTGTGTCTGTCTAGGGCAGGGGTGGCGAACAAGTTCGACTACGCGCTCGGAGATCGCTCCTCAGAGGTCCCTCCTCAGAAGCAGCATAACAAAATCCAAACTTGGCAAAGAGCCACAGTATACAAAATAATGATAAGAGGCAAAGAGC
>CAUYPK010078892.1:0-48893 GCA_963574355.1 Loris lydekkerianus | reverse complement strand
TAAGATATAGAGTTTGTTAATGGGTTGAGGATAGTTGTGATGCGTATTATTCCATATCCACCTAGTTTTAGAAGAATGGCCGCTAGGACTATGGACCCTGCGATTGGGGCTTCTACATGGGCTTTAGGGAGTCATAGGTGGGTTCCATATAGAGGTATTTTTACTATGAAAGCTACTATGCATGCGATTCATGTGAGGTTATTTGATCATGAGTTGAGTGATATATTTTGGTTAAATAGGGGTAAGATATGGAGGTTTAATGATCCTAAGAAGTTTTGGGTGTAGATTAGTGTGACTAGTAAGGGGAGTGAGCCTAGAAGTGTATAGAATAGGAAGTATAATCCGGCATTTAGGCGTTCCGTTTGATTCCCTCACCGAGTGATAATGATAAGGGTTGGGATTAGTGTAGCTTCGAATAAAATGTAGAATAGGATTAGTTCGGAGGCTGTGAATGTTATGATTAGCAGTATCTGTAGGGAGATTAATATTGAGATGTACAGTTTTTTTCGTATTAAGGGTTCTTTGTATAGGTGATGTTGGCTTGCTATGATTATTAGTGGGAGTAATCATGTTGTTAGGATTAGTAAGGGGGTGGACAGGGTGTCGGAGAAGTGTGTTGTGGAGAAGTTGAGGTAATTGATAGGTTGGTGGAGTAAGTGTAAGCTGATTGGGCTGATTATGAGGCTGTAGGCTGTGGCGCTGTCCCTGGGACCCATGTTAACATGAAGGTCAAGATTGGTGGAGATAAGACAATGGGAACATGAGATGGTTAGAAGTGGTTTCAGGGTCTGACATCATCCTAGAAGAGGTGATAGGATGAGACACTGTGCCCATGTGGTTGCTTAAGACTTTAGAGCAGTGGTTCTCAACCTTCCTAATGCCATAGCCCTTTAATACAGTTCCTGTAGGTCGCGACCCACAGGTTGAGAACTGCTGCTTTAGAGAAAAGGTAAGATCACAAGCGTTATCAGCACTAATAATTGTTACTTGTGAATCAACCTGTTTTAGGCCAGAGTCTCACTTAAGTATCACAGCTACTGGGGAGGGTGGGTTTTATTCACCTCCTTTGGCCTACAAGAATCAGAGAACTGAGCAGTGTGCTCAAGGTCTCATAGCATGTGCAGCAAATGAATGGTAACACTTGAATTTGACCCAGTGATGCCAGGCTTCAGAGAAAGCTCTGTAAATCTCCTGGACCATGCAGATGAAGCAGGCACATGGCCCCGAAGCAGATATTGGGAGGGATAAACAGAGGGGTAAGTATTCCAAGAAAGCCCAAAGATTGGATAACCAGGAGTGATGACATGTTGGTAACACCACCTCTTCAGTTGTGTGTTTTTATTTACTCAACAATATTAAAATAACAGCATGCATTAAGTGCTCCATTTATAGCTGTCTAACTACAGAGCTGCAAGAGCTAACGGAGTGTGAAAGATAGAGGCCATCCGATTACCCTATTGTACCTGCTTTTACCTTCTAAATGCTTTTGTGTGAGCTGCAGCCTCTCTGGACCAGTAGCTTTGTTCTCGCTGTATTCAGAAACGCAGAGTTTCAGACTCTGCCCCAGACCTACTGAATCAGAATCTGCATTTCTAAATCCTCAGATAATTCTAATGGGTTTGAGAAATGCTTAGCTAGAGGACACAACTCAGAAGAAAAGATATACATAATATAAAATAGAAAAACGTTTTTTATTTTTCCTTAGGAAAAAGAATAAGGCGATTTAAAGCTTAACACAGAGATAATTTTTTTTTTCCTGGTAAAATTACAAGCAAGATCTGTTCATTTGAAAGAGAATAAAGAAGACTGGAGACCTTTGAGAGTTGTTGTCACGTCTGTGTGGGCATGAACTTGGAATGAGTTAAATTATAGTCTCACCATTTCTTTGTCTAGGAGGTAGGCCCAAAGGCTCAGAACATTCCAAACTCAAGGAGATGCACGTCATTAAAAATTATAAAATGCCTTTGATAGTTTATGAGATGTGTGACAGAGTTGTAGGGATGGGGGCAGTGGGGACAGAGCACCTGACCCAGGTCAAAGAAACCAAAAAAAAGACCCTGGAACGAAGAGAGGTTTTAGAAGCTGATTACAGCTGAATATCTTGGGCACTTTCGTTGTCATTCTGCCCAGTTACATTTAAATGTTGGGTATCCATAAGCACAGAGATGAAAATAAAAGAATAAATTTGTTGGCCAAGAATTTACCATCTATGTTTTTTAAAATAGAAATAGCTTTTTTTTTTTATGATTATAAAAGTAACAGTTACTGCTAAGAAATTAAGACAGTGAAGAAAAAAATGTAAAATAGAAAACAAAAATAACTTCCAACCCTAGAGACAGAGGTAACCACTGTATGTGCCTATTATACAAGTGCATGCACAGACGTACACCACTCACACACATAGTTGTATAGACCTGTCATCACATCACATCCAACGCTGTGCTTGTAGAAGCTTTGTGTTACTTAGACACAAAAGATGAATGGTGCGATGGTCCTTTGTAGCTTCAGGGATAAGGGAAGTCAGTGCAGATAATTAATTTTAATCTTTAAAAATATTTAAAGATTTTTTTTTAAAGTCTTGATGCTGGAATATCAGTATTTCTTCTATAAAATAAGGTAAAGCAAGGTCGATTTATATAGCTTTAACAGAAACAAACCTGGCAAGTCAATTTCTTCTCGTTTAACCATTCTCCCACCCAGCTTTACTGAAATATAATTGACAAATAAAAATTGAATGTACTTAGCATGTACAACATGTTACTTTGATATGTGTATACCTTGTGAAGTGATTGCCACAACCCCCTAATTAACATATTATCTTTGTGTGTGTGCTGAGAACATTTAAGATCAACAACTTTTAAGTATGCAATGGAGTATTAACTGTAGTCAACATGCTGTATGTCAGATTCCCAGAACTTATTTGTCTTGTAATTGAAAGTTTGTAACATTTGATTGACAGCTTGCATTTCCCCTTCTCCCAGCCCCCTGCAACCAACATTCTAATTCTACTGTTTCTATAGCAGTGACTTTTTCAGATTCCACATAAAAGTGAGCTTATATGGTATTTATCTTTCTTTGTCTGACTTATTTCACTTATCTTAATGCTCTCAAGTTTTTTCCATGTTGTTGAAAATGACAGGATTTCCTTCTTTTTAATTGCAGAATAATATTCCATGATATAAACATTCTTTATCTATTAATCCACTGATGCTCACTTGCCTTTTTTCTGTATCTTGGATATTGTGAATAGCACTGAAGGGACATCAGGGTACAGTTATCTCTTTAAGATACTCATTTCTATTCTTTTGGATATTGCTGGATCATATGGTGATCATATGCTGATCAAATAGGACTAAAAATTAGTCCTATTTTTAATTTTTTGAGGATTATATATACTGTTCACCATAAGGGCTATACCAATTTACCTTCCCACAGACAATGTGTAAGGGTTCCCTTTCTTCCACACCCTTGACAACACCTAATTCTTGTCTTTTCAGCAATTGCCATCCTAACAACTGTTAGCTAATCTCTCTTTGTGGTTTAACTTGCATTTCTCTAGTAATTAGTGGTGCTGGGCACCTTTTTCATGTACCTGTTGGCCATTTGTGTGTCTTTGGAGAGATGTTTATTTAGTCCTTTACCCACTTTTTAATCAAATAATTTGGGGCTTTTCCCCAATTTGCTATTGAGTTTTATGATTCCTTATATGTTTTGGATATTAACCTCTATCAGATATATGGGTTGCAAATATATTCTCCCATTCCAGAGATTGTCTTTTCATTTAGTTGATTGTTTTCTTTGCTGTGCAGAAACATTTTAATTTGACATATTCCCACTTACATCTTTTTCTTATGTTGTCTGTCCTTTTGGGGTCATATCCACAAAATCATTGTGAAGATCACCAGAAGTTTTTCCCTGTTTCCTCCTAAGAGTTTTAAAGTTTGGGGTCTTACAGTTAAGTCTTTAATCCATTTGGATTTAATTTTTGTGAGTGGTGTAAGATACAGGTCCAAATTCATTTTTTTGCATGTGAATATCCAGTTTTTTCATCAACATTTGTTGAACAGACTACCATATTCCCATGTGTATCTTTGGTACCTTTGCAAATATTATTTGACCATATCCATGTGTGGATTTACTTCTGGGGTCTCAATTCTGTTCTATTGGCCTGTGTCTGTTGTTATGCCTGTTCCATACTGTTTTGATTACTATAGCTTTGCAATACAATTTGAAATCAGGATTTGTGATGCCTCTAGTTTTGTTCTTCTTTCTCAAGATTTCTTTGGCTATTTGGGGGCTTTTGTGGTTTCCTGTGAATTCTAGGAATTTTTTTCTATTTCTGTGAAAAATGCCATTGGAATTTTGATAGGGATCACATTGAATCTGTATGTCACTTTGGTAGTAAGGACATTTTAACAATACTAATCCTACTGATCCATGAGAACAGAATCTTTTATTTGCCCAAATCCTGTCAACACAGAAAAATAGGTACTGGGGAGGAGTACCTATTCTGTGCCAGAATGGCCTTGGGGAAGCTGCTCTCAGGTTTGTGTCCCTGTGGACGCAGCTCTGAAAGGGATCAGGGTAGGGAATGGTCACAGGTTTCAAATGGATGCCTCTGGCATACTCCAGGGTGACATTGACCCACAGAGGACCCCTAGGGCCACCTCAGAGCAGCCCCCGCGTCCCTCTGTGGCACAACTGGACACCTGCCCTGCTCTGTCACTTGACAGAGATTGAACTTGAATAAAGGATTGCCTTGGACCCCCACTAATTACCAGCATTGGCAGAGCTGTGGCACTGTTCAGGCACCAGGCTTCTCTCCCTGGTCTGGCCCTAAGGTCCTTCTCACTTGGACCCCTTACCTTTAGATCATTTTTCTTCCTCTTGAGCTGAACTTAAGCCCACCTTGGCCTTGTGTGGTGCTCACCATTCTTCCCTTCTTCAGGCCTTCCTGGCCTTTCTGACCCTGCTTTGACCTTTGCTTCACCTCTGCATTGCTTTCTGGGCTTGGAGTTTGGCATCAGTATAACTGGCTCTGGCCATTCTAGGGTCAGGCATTCTGTGGCCCTGAGAGCTTTCAATCACAGGGGCCCTCCAACCCCTCCTTCCTCCACAGCCTTGGCATTTCAGGTTACATTTTCCTGGGTCAATGCTCTTGACATCCCCTTTTTTATTTGCAAAACCAACACATCTGCAGTGCATCAGGGAAGGTAGTGATTTAAGGGCCCAAGAGAAAAGCAAAGATTGTTTTCATTACACCCAGAGAAGCAAAGAAAGATGGCAGGGCAAATTCCTTCCCGTGGAAACCCCGCATACACAAAAATGGAGGGGAAGGTAGCATTTTTATACTTTGTTCATCAGAGGACAAAATCAGTGCTACCTTCAGTGTCATTTTTCTGTCCTGTGAGAACTAAGTTTGTGGTGCCCCTTTAGGAAAAGTTTTTTTTTTTTGTTTGTTTGTTTTTTTTAAATGGAATTCTTGGTCATTTTCCCAGATTCTTTAAAAAAAAAAACAGCAAAAAACCCCACAAAATCTAACCCAAGGGCAAACACACACATTCTTAATTTGAGCTGATTCTAACCAATCCAGACCCACCAGTTACCGGCTCCCTCAGAGCCAGACTGGGAATTTGGCTCCTATCTGCCTCTTCAGAGGCAAAGGATGATCAAATCAAGCATCATAGCTGAGGTATTGGCAAGTGGTGGCCAATTTGCAAGGCTCTTTGGTGGAGGAGGAACTTGGCTAACCAGAGGCACCAAGGAGGGAAAAGACAATAATTGAGCTCTTGGTATTATATATAGGCATTTGGGAATGACTTGATGTGGACTCCAAACAAGCAGTGAACTTGGTTAAGAATTCAAAAAGGCTATATTGTGTCAAGTTGTCACAAGAAAGAACCCCTGGGTGAGGGTGAACTTTTACTTCTTCCTTTGCTGATGCGGTGTGATTTATGGCTCGCCTGAGGTCACCTCATGTTTTTTCTCATGGATGCACAGGCCTGGAGGTCAACCTTAGTCACACTTTAACCATACAAAAGGTGCCCAAAAAATGTATACAAATTTTAAGAAGGAAAACCTGTATTAAAATTGTAATACTCAATATATACATATAACATCTGTTCTCTGATATTGAATCTTGTTTCTCTTGCAATTGCAGAAGTCAAACATGACTTGAGTATTACAATTTTAATACAGATTTTTTCCTTTTTCAAAATGTGTATACATGTTTTGGAACTCTCTATAGATTCACTAGCTTTAAGTAACAGTCCTTTGAGGAATTCAATTGGAAAGGTGGTGGTATGGAAGGTAAGGGAAACTGCCCGAAATCATGAAGAGCAGGTGAAGGGCTGGAACTGCCTCCTGGCCATGCTTTTCCTGCAATTTACCTGTCCTTTTTGGCCTTGCTACAACTCCTGTGTGCACTCCCCGTCACTGGGGCTGCTTGAAAGACTGACTACCCTGAACCCTGGGTCTGGTATTGTCCAGAGAAATCTTTACCTGTAAGGAACCTTCATCTCTTGTGTCAAATGGTTTTATTCCTAGCACTCCATGCTTAAGGACAACTGCTTGAAATTATGGTTTGAAATTAGGTAGAATAATAATAATTCATTCATTCAACAAATACTTACTGGGAACCATTAATCCCGACTGGGAAATGGGATTGTGCCAGGCTCTGGGGACCTAAGAGTATTTAATATCTCTTTCGCTGGCTCAGCACCTGTAGCTCAAGCAGCTAAGGCCACATACACCAGAGCTAGCGGGTTCGAATCCAGCCCAGGCCCGCCAAACAACAATAACAATTACAACCAAAAAATACCTGGGCGCTATGGTGGGTGCCTATAGTCCCAGCCACTTGGGAGGCTGAGGCAAGAGAATCATTTAAGCCCAGGAGTTGGAGGTTGCTGTGAGCTGTTATGCCACAGCACTCTACCCTGGGTGACAGCTTGAGACTCTATCTTAAAAAAAAAAAAAAAAAAAAAAAAAATTTCTTTCCCACCTGCCATCTCTCTTCCAGTTAGATGTCCCTTACTGCCAGGGATCCCATCATATTCTAGAAGGAAGGTAAGAGGAGGTGACAGGGAAGCAAGAGGGCATGAGCCATCTCCTTCCCGATCAACTGAGCCTCTAATGTGGGCTGGGTACAGTGTCAGTGCAGGACACAGGGTGAGTATGGAAACACAGGCATAGTCCAGCCCACACAGTCTCCACCCAAGTGGCCTCTGTAGATATTAAACACACATACATATAAATGCATAGTTAATTAAACATTGAGACAATTGCTATAGCTATAAGGAAAACGAAATTATGAAAAAGAAGAACAGGGGACTTCCTTTAAATTTGGGCGATGGTGCTCTTTCTGAGAAAATTAAGTTTAAGCAAAAATTTAATAGAACAGAGAAGATTGGGAATGGAGTCTCAGGCACAGGGAATATTAGGTATGAAGGCTGTGGGGAAGGGGCTGTGTGTTTTATCCTGTGAGAGGAACATGACATGATTAAATGTAAAACGTTTGTGGGAAAAAGGGAAGTAGAAAGGAAAACAGGAAGGCAAGGGACATGAGAGTGATAAAAAGAAGAGAGAGGCATCTGACGGGAAAGGAAATGAGAGAAGAAGCTTTGAGAAGTTTAGTGCTGGGTGTCATCATCACAGGCCTTATATGGCATCAGAGAGGGCTAGAGGGTAGGGTTTAGAGAGCTACATCCTGCAACGACAGCCCTGTTAAGGACAGCCACATTCCCTCAGAACTGGCCCGAGGTGGGGATTTTGGGCAGAGGATGAGCATGGGGATGTTGTTCATCATCTCAGCCAGATGTCAGAGGACCTCTTATAGGGCATGAGTTTGGGCTCTGCTCCAGGAAGCTCCAAGAAGCTCAAGGTTCAGAGACCTCGATGAGAGAGACTCCTCTTAGCTCTGCCAAACAGAGGCCTCATGTCCCTACCCCCAGGGACACTGACCCCAGATGCCTGCAGCATGCACAAATTCCCGGAAAGCTTGGACCCACCACAATCTGGTTGTGTAGATGAATAAAAGCCTAGTCTTTTAGACTCTGGGCTTAGAGACTAATTAATCATCATTTAGTACAATAACTACAGATTTCATCTTAAAATAATTATATTCCTTTTTTACAAATAAAAGATAAGGATTTGATTAAAAGCTGGTGCAAAAAATTACGCAAAACTTGGAAATAAGGCAAAAAAAAGGTATGTCCTTTCAACATTGCAGTGGAGCATTATCTAACAGGATCTCCCAAGGATGATGTGGGGACACTCACCTTCACTGGCTTGCTGTTTTCTATGCTGTGTAGCGCAGAATTTATGAAGGACGTGCACATCCCATAGCTCAGTTATGTGTCCTGAAGCACAGCTCATGTGTCTCTCCCACTTCTCAATCTGGCATGTCACCGGCACGTCATACTATAAACCCAGTGAATTCTGCTTTCCATTAAATCTCTCTGAAGTATGTTTGCCCTTTTATATTAGGTTTTATTTCTAATTTAGTATTTGATGTCAACTTTAATTTTTGTTTGGATGGGTTACTCAGCTAAACAAATCTGTTTCTTGTCCAAAAAGTAATTATGAGAATGAAACTGGTACCCCAAAGACATTATTTACTTGAATCACTTTATAAGGCGGCCACAGAGAGGCAAGGACAGGAGCTGCATCTCTTTCTACATGCAAAGGGACTGGTGGAAAAACACAAGGCATCCATCCCACCCACTTCGCACTCCCCCTCAAACTGGAGTTGCCCTGGCTCATGTGTTTGAAGCAGCCTTTGGGGGAGGATAGGAAGAGAGCAATAATTTCCTCAGGCACAAGCAGAAGTTGGAGGTAAAATTTAATTTGGGTAAGGTTTACTCCCACCAAATTGATTGACTGGGGAAATGAATTGAGCAAATTGACCATTGGCTTGGGGGTTTTCAGTTATAACCTGTGTGTTGGACTACAATTCCAAGATGTCTGGCAGCAAATCGATGCCGTAAATTTTGCCTCAAATCCAGCTAGTCAGCCACCTGTATTTCTTGATGTCATTGTTGAGAGTTTTACTGGATCATTGCATGAATGCAGAGAATCTTTTCATTGGTATAGAGCACCAATGTTACCAGTTGAAAAATGACAATTTTTATCCCCCTGTAAGTGAACTAACAGGATGTTTGGGTATGGTATGGTCAAGGCCAATACACCCAAGGCCATAAACTCTCTGGGTATAGTTTCTTCACTGATAAACTAGAATTAAAAATACTGCTGAAGACTGAATGTTTCTGTCCCCATTCCCCTCCCAAATTCATATGTTGAAACCTAATCCCCAATGTGATGGTATTAGGAGGTAGATTAGGTATGTGATTTGGTATGTGATTAGGTCATGAGGGTGGAGCCCTCATGAATGAGATTAGTGCCCTCATAAAAGAGACCCCACAGAACCAACTTGCCCCTTTCATCATGTGAGGATAGTGAGAAGGTTCTACCTATAAGCCAGACAGTGAGCCCTTACCAGACACCCAATTTGCCAGTGTCTTGATCTTGGACTTCCCAGCTTCCAAACCTATAAGAAATAAATTTCTGTTGTTTATAAGCTATCCAGTTTATGATATTATGGTGTCTGGTTTATGAAAGATACTAACCATGCTTCCCTCATGTGCTTATTAGAGGAAAGAATAAAACTTTACCCTATGTAGTGGTGCAACAGAAACTATAAAGCTATAGGGAAAGATCCCATTTGATAGATGAAAGAAGAGAAAACATTTGGTAGTCACTGGCCCTTAGCAATAGTGGGATCATCCCAGGCAGGCTTTACAAAGGCTCTGCCCTGGGGGATGTGGGAGCTGCTTCCTTGACCGTTTTCCATCTGCAGTGGGCACTGGGGAGGATACAGTCTCTGGGGTTAAGTATAACTTTCATAGAACTCATCCCACTCTTGCAGTTTTGAGGCCTCAGTTTAGCTTTATAATCACAGGCTTTTAAGGTAAGGTTCATTGTTTCTCTAACCACTGCTTTAAAAATGTGGTACACTTCTCCTCAGTTTGCTTCCAGTTGGTTCCATGTGCCAGAAACAACACCCCATATTCTTTCCCAAACATATTCCTCAAACCTGCTTTATTTCATGGCTCCCAGCACATCCCTTTTTTTTCTCAATGTGACATGCCTATATTGAGACAAAGTGAATCAACAGGTTAGGAAGGCAATATTCTTAATCTGCCCTTTGTCACAGTTCTGAGCCTCTTTTACTGAAAAGCCCTAATGAGATTTTGCTATCTCTCACTGGGCAGGGTCTTTCTAACACCCTAAGGTCCTTAGTCTCTGGATTCTTTCTGGTCCTTTGGCTCTCTGCTTGTAAAGCAGACAAACTTGCTTGAACTTATCTCTGTGTTGTGATACTGTAATACCTTGCTGAGCCCAGCAATATATACTATCTCTCTGGGTTGTTCTAACATCTTCGCCAGAGTCCCTGCCTCAGCATGTGTGCAGTCTGCCTCAAAGCATCGAAAGTTTCACTTTAATGCATGTTTTGTCATCGTATCATGTGGGTCCCGATCACTGCTCCTGATGCCTGATTTAACCAGTGCAAGACAACTTTTGTCTTCTGAATATGAAGTATTCCATTTAGTGGGACAATTTTTGTGTTATTTAGACCATAGTAACAAAAAGACTCAAACAGGTAATGGCCTAACACTTGAACATTTATTTTTCACTCATAGACTACTCCAAGGAGGGTCCAATTAGGATGTGTGTGCATACACATGTGTGGGTTTCTGCTTCACACATCCATTTTAGAAAACTATGTTTCATGTGTGCCTGGGAGGATGGGGCCCTATCCATTAGCTAGAAGAGAAAAGATGATCATACATAGGCAGTTGTCATGGGCTAAGACTGGAAGCCATAAGCATAGCTTCAAACTTGCCTTTCTTTGGGTGGAACATGGTCACATGGCCACAGGAACTTCAAGGGAGGCTGGGAAACGTAGTATCACTGTGTGTTCAAAAAGAAGAAATGGATTTTTTGTAAATACCAAGCAATATCTGCCATAGTGCTCCTTTCAGACATACCTCATCCTTAACATGTGAAAGGAGGTCCGGCCTTCCAAGTTTATGGAGAGGAGAAGGTGAGACGATGTTGTGGGACAACACCTTGAAATGCTAAGAGTAGGTGAAATATCTTGAGGGTAGCATAGCAAACACCAGGTTAAACAAACTTGAACAGAAAAACTGTTTACACCTGGAATACAGTAGTAATTTTTCCCCCTTGTTTTAGAACAGTGTTTTTCAACCTCTTTTTATCTAATGGCACACTTGAACTTCCGCAGCACACTTAAATTATGTTGATCAAAAAAAAGAAAAAAGAATAAAAAAAAGAATATACTTACTATCCTTTGAGCTTTTTCTTTTGCAAATAATAATATTTTCTTTTGCAAATTAATGATCTTTAAAATTATTTGCAGCTCACCTAAGATTCTCTCACAGCATATCCATGTGTGGTGGCACACCGGTTGAAAATCACTGCTTTACACTATTCCTTTATGGAAAAGGACATCTTCTCCATTTCCATATGATATGTAATGAGAACTATCCTCCATACATGTGTTTATACACAATCATGCCCAGCTTATGTGTAGCAAATAATTTCCTGCTGTCTTTCACAAATTGACATGGAGGAAGAGTGTTGTCAGCTCTCACAATAGTATGAAGTGGGGGCCGTTTCCAGATACTTGTCTACAGTAGGTGTGAGCTAGAATGATGAGCCACTGCTTTTGCAGCATGGCTGCTTGTCTGTGCCACCACAGCTATGCCAGAGTGGGCTGTGTCTTCAAAAGAGGGCTGGTGGTGGAACCCAGCCATGCAGGGAGATGTTTTCAGAGTGAATGTCGGGGAGCACAAGCATCCCAGTACTCTTCCATCTTAGGCAGAACCCAGGGAATGCAGAGGTGGAGGAACATCTTCTGCTAGCTTGCAGGGATGAGTGAGGGAGGCAGGCCTTGTCTTTGGACACACCTGAGGCATTCACAAGATCTAGCAGTGGGGGAGAGGAGCTTTCTAAATGGCAGATGGGCAAGCATTTGATTGTGTATTTTAGTGTGCATTTGAAGGATAAGAAGAGACTTTTGTGGCATGCAAGGTCATTTGTAAAAGGTGGATCTCATTTCATTCTTTTGATGACAAAACAAAGCTTTCAGTAAGAGCACTTTTCTCTCTTCTTTGGCCACATTAGCACAAAAATTGAATGTCTTTGGCTACCTTCCCAGAACAAAATGAGAGGTGTGTGTGTGTATGATTCTAAACCATCTGAGATTCTTGGCTTTTCTTCAAGGTCATCAGGGGTACATGGAAATAATGACTATTTTCAATTATTTCTCCATTTTCTAAGGACAAAATGAAGTATGCAACTTTAGTCTGATACTATGCTTTTTTTATAAATATGTGCATTGTGTGTGTGTATTTAAGAAGTAGTCATCCTGAAAAAAAAATAAATGGGCTAAATTAGTATCCAAGGGGATGTGACTGCTTGTGTCAGTAATGACATTACTGGTGAGTTAGTATTAATATTAATGTTATTATCAACATTTATTGCTATAAATGTTAATATTAGATATTAATAATAGAGTGAATAACCTCCAATGAGTAGACCAACCTGAGATTTTATGATTTTATGATACTGTGTTATTACTACTAACTTGCCCCTTAACCTATTATATCACATGCTCAAAGCACTTTGTTCACATTTACATGAATTTGCTCATGGTCAAAGGAGAAATAACATTTTAGGTAGAAGGGACAGCCCATGCAAAGGCCTAGAAGTGGAAATGAGTCTCTGATGGCAAAGGGAGTCTGGTGGAACTTGTTCCTCCTGTCATGAACTCACCTGGGATCCCTGATTGTGAGTGGGGCTGGGAAGCAGCCCAGTGTTGCTCTGTGTGAACTTTGTTTCAGGTCTCAGTTTGAAGATGGTTCAGTCAAGCAGGAGTATACACATGAGAGGACGAGGTTTCCTTTGGGCCAAACCTGGGGCTTGGTGGGGCCATGCTCAGAAGCCTGCAGCCTTCTAGTCCCAAACTTTCCAGCACATAAACATCCTTACCTTTTTTAGGAGGATCAATAAGGCTGGTCTTATTGGTGAATGCCATTAGTGATGTCAGCCAACCTAGGTAACTTTTCAGATAGTTTATGTTATCAAAACTTAGTCAAGGGTGGTGCTTGTGGTTCAAAGGAGTGGGGCGTTGGCTCCATATGCTGAGGGTGGCAGGCTCAAGCCTGGCTCTGGGCAAACTGCAACAACAACCAAAAAAAAAAAAAAAAAAAAAAATTAGTCAATTCCACAAGCAACTTTGAAATCCTGCTCAAGAAATGGTAGAAAGACAAATAGAAATGGACATCACACTCTTGGAACTTAAGGCCTACTCCAGGGTTTCTATGCCAACATTCTACACCATAGCTTTCAGGTACAGAATTTCATAAATTTGTACATGTGCACAATTTCCCCCAGGACAAGGGCTCTCTGGTTTTCATAAGATTCTCAAAGAGGTCCACTGGTTTGGTGCAGAGGCTGGACACAAGCAATTCAATCTTTGGTTATGTCACCACTGTCATCACATGAAAATGAAAGTCAGTTGCTTCTTCCATGCCCTCTCTAGAGGGACCCAGATCTTGTCCTCCAAGCTGGCTAAGGATTGCCCTTCTCTCCTCCCTCCCTCCTTTTCTCTCTCTCTCTCTCTTTTTTTTTTTTTTCTTTTTGAGACAGAGTTTCAAGCTGTCTCCCTGGGCAGAATGCCCTGGTGTCACAGCTCACAGCAACCTCAAACTCTTGGGCTTAAGCAATTCTCTTGCGTCAGTCTCCCAAGTAGCTGGGACTACAGGCACCTACCACAAGGCACGGCTTTTTTTTTGGGGGGGGGGGGGTTGTAGTTGTGGTTGTTTGTCGGCCCAGTCTGGGTTTGAACCTGCCAGCTCCGGTGTATGTGGCTGGCATCCTAGCGGCTTGAGCTATAGGCGCCGAGCCTCCCTCTCCCGTCTTAAAAGCTCCCACATCTAATCTCCCCTGTGGCTCACCAGCAAGGCCACAGCTGGTGACAAAGTTCCATTCAAAAGGACCAAACCAACCTTTTCCACCACTTTAGGCTGCTTCCATTTCTGTGTCACTTTAACTATTCGCTCTGTCCATAAAATACTGACATTTCCCACTATCCTGGAATTTAATAGATACCATGCCTGGCTCACTTCTACACAGCCTGCCGTGATATCCCAGCAACACTTTTACCAATGTCACCATCCCCATTACCGTTAATAACCAACATTGTAATTATAAGTGCCATGGCCTATCTTTGTTAAATGTGCTGTTTAATTTCTACGTATTTCTGTCAGGGGTTCCTGAGACCAAGTTGTTCAGGTCAACCTGGTCTGGTCACTCAGCAGAACTAGCAAGTTGGGCCCAGTTGAAGGGAAAGTAAAATAAGAGGAAATGGAAATAAAGCAACCGGGACTCCAAGATGTGGGTGGCGGGGAGCACAATTTATTTGAAATGAAGCATAGACTTTCCCAGATATGTTGGCAGAGAGTCTGCCTCCCGAGTGAGAGGAGACCCCCACACAAAGGCGGTGGAGCATGTTTCACTCTAACTCCTCCTATAATTATCTGAAAGAGTTTTTCATTGGTTCCCCCAGGTCCTGAAGTATTCTTGGCTGTTTCTTATTGGTTACAGGTTACCTTGGTTACTACACGTGTCCATTTTCCTTAACATATTAACAATAATTGTTACCTGCTATTTTCCAGGTATTGTATGGTGGTAACTAGCAATCTTGCCATGTTCGTGACCTTTGCTGCATACATTGTTCTGTAACTGTAACCATTATACCACTTTGTGTCACAGCTGGAAACTGTATTTTGTGGAAAATAAATCATACTTGATTAGTTGAGTCACAAGTTTCCCTAAACTCATTGTTTCCTGCAGGGCCCTTTTTAACTTTCTTATCTAGGAGACCAGACTTTTCTCCTTCTCCTCCACAGCCCCTTTCTATCCATAATCAATTTCCAGATGTGTTATTTCCTTTGAACCCAACAATATTGTTGGAGAAGGGCAAAGAAAGATATCCCCCATATTTTCAGAGAAGAGCCTTAAAAGTTAATTGACTGGCAGGCAGACCCAAATCAGTTAGAGGCATAGCCAGGAATAGGACATTTCTCTTGCTGCTTCCTGCCACACTACACCTTTGTGTACATTTTTTTTTGACAAGGAGTCAGATTTTATTTTAAGCCATTCCAAGGTCCTTAAGCAGCATCTCCTTTTAATTATGCCACTTACAAACTGAATGTGTTATGGTTGCCATGAGGAAATTTGACCACTCAAATCACTCTGGAGGAAAGCTTTGGAACTGGGATTTTGATTGGATTGACTGAAGATAAATCAAGCATAACCACATGTGAATTTTAAAAATGATTCTATTTTATTAGGCAGATAGAGAGAGCTTTTACCCTGCACATTATGGTCAATAATTGTCTCCTATTCCCAACATTTTTCCTATTCTTTTCCTTTCTTATTTGTCTGATTTGCTAGAGGTTCAGTGCTTCAGGGAATGGAAACGTAGATTATTGCACTGAACTCATTGTGTAAAAAATGTTAAATTTCCTTTAGTTTGCACCTTTGTGTACTCTTCTCTGTCCTACTCATGTACATCAGAACCAAACCTGTAACACTAAGCAGAGCCTCCAAATATGGATTAAAGCTGTGCGCATAGCCCAGCACTGGCCCAGAGAAGGAAGAGAAATGATGGCTAATGTTGACAAGTACCAATACTACAATGTCCATAGCACTGTGGAGCCCCTGATGGAGGTGACAAAGCCCCTTCCTCCATGTGATTATTGGCAAGCAACTCTTGCCTGTTTGGTCACTTTCTGTAGGTGCCAGATCTCCTTGGTATAAGTCAAGTAGGAGCTGAAAATATGGTAGGTTGTTGGACATAGTGTAGACAGTCCTGTGGATAATTAATATCAAATAGCATAGTGGACCAAGCAGAGTCGGCCTACTTGGCAAATGAGTGCTTTCATATGTGCGGAAGGATGTCATTTATGGTACAGGAAAGTTGGTAGAGTGGGTGTGGGGTGAAGGTCACCCCAGAGTCTTTTTTTTTTTTTTTTTTTTGAGACAGAGCCTCAAGCTGTCACCCTGGGTAGAGTGCTGTGGCATCACAGCTCATAGCAAGCTCCAACTCCTGGGCTTAAGCGATTCTCCTGCCTCTGCCTTCCTAGTAGCTGGGACTACAGGCACCCACCACAACGCCCAGCGATTTTTCTTGGTTGCAGCCGTCATTGTTGTTTGGTGGGCCAAGCTGGATTCAAACCTGCCAGCTCAGGTGTATGCTGGCGCCTTAGCTGCTAGAGCCACAGGCGCCAAGCTGATATTGTTACATTTTTTACTTGGATTTGTATTCCCTGGCTTCTGAAGATTCTTTTTTTTAATTTTTAGAGATAGAGTCTCACTTTATCTCCCTCAGTAAGAGTGCCATAGCGTCACAGCTCACAGCAACCTCCAGCTCTTAGGCTTAGGCGATTCTCTTGCCTCAGCCTCCCAAGTAGCTGGGACTACAGGCGCCTGCCACAATGCCCAGCTATTTTTTTGTTGCAGTTTGGCCGGGGCTGGGTTTGAACCCACAACCCTCAGTACATGGGGCTGGCGCCCTACTCACTGAGCCAAAGGCCCTGACCGGCTTCTGAATAATTTGAACATATATTCATGTTGTGAGCTTCTGTTGGTCAACTAGGACCTAATACCTTTTTCTCTGTCTCCTTTCTAAAACACCCTGATTTTGGCTCGGGGCCCAAAGCAGTGCTTACAGCACCAGCCACATACACCAGGGCTGGTGGGTTTGAACCCAGCCTAGGCCAGCTAAACAACAATGACAACTGCAACAAAAAAATAGCCGGGCTTTGTGGTGGGCGCCTGTAGTCCCAGCTACTTGGGAGGCTGAGGCAAGAGAATCACTTAAGCCCAAGAGTTTTCAGGTTGCTGTGAGCTGAAACACCATGGCACTCTACCCAGGGTGACAGCTTGAGACTCTGTCTCAAAAAAATAAATAAATTTGTGCGGTGCCTGTGGCTCAGTGGATAGGGTGCAGGCCCCATATATCGAGGGTGATGGGTTTGAACCCGGCCCCGGCCAGCTACAACAGCAGTGGCAATTGCAATAAAAATAGCCAGGCATTGTGGTGGGCACCTGTAGTCCCAGGTACGTGGGAGGCTGAGGCAAGAGAATCACCCTAGCCCAAGAGCTGGAGGTTGCTGTGAGCTGTGACACCATAGCACTCTACTGAGGGCAACTCTGTCCCTCCATCAAAAATAAATAAATAAATAAATAAATTCCAGGGCGGCACCTGTGGCTCAACAGAGTAGGGTGCCGGCCCCATATGCTGGAGGTGGTGGGTTCAAACCCAGCCACGACCTAAAACTGCAAAAAAAAAAAAAAAATAAATAAATAAATTCCATGTCATCATCAGAAAATTAGGAATTGGTATTAATAATCGGAAACTGATTGGCACACATGGGGACAGAGAGATATAAAGGTCATTGGAAATCAAGAAGAGAGCGGGGACTTGGCACCTGTAGGTCAGTGTGATAGGCCTAGTGGGCCTAGGCTAAGACAGAAAGGTGTCAGGCCTAGGCTATAATGGAAGAATACCAGTTAACTCCTAGCAAATTTCCAGGCTTCAAGCTTTCAAATGAAATGAAGTAAATCTAGTTTACTCCCAAGATAAATGAGAAAGTACTAGTTTCTTGCTTCTAGTTCATTCCCAGTTTCTTGCTTGGTTAACTCCCTGGGAAATAGACCAGGAAGTACCAACTGTTCCCAGACTGACTTTTGAACAATACCAGGTGGGGAAATTACTGAAACTAAGATGTATGGAGGGAAAGTACTGAAACTAAGATGTATGGGGGAAAACATTAAAACAAAGATGTATGACGTATAACTAACCCCAAAATTCTGCTCCTGTACAATGCTTGCTTGCTACCCCATCCAAGTGCACCTGGACAGCCTGCGTGCCAACCAAGATACAGACCAAGCCTTAAAAACCCAACTCAGGGTAGCGCCTGTGGCTTAGCACTGTGGCTCAGTGCTGGCCCCATATACTGAGGGTGGTGAGTTCAAACCCAGCCCTGGCCAAACTGCATCAAAAAAATAGCCGGGCGTTGTGGCGGGTGACTGTAGTCCCAGCTACTCGGGAAGCTGAGGCAGGAGAATCGCCTAAGCTCAAGGATTTGGAGGTTGATGTGAGCTGTGACATGGCACTCTACCGAGGGTTAATAAATGAGACTCTGTCTCAAAAACAAACAAAAAACCCCCAACACATTAAAGTACTCAGGGCTGCTCTCAGAAACCCCATGTTGGGACACTGAGGCAGTTACCGGCCGGCTCTTCAATAAAAGGACTCTGGTGTAAATTTGTCTTGTTTGGCAGTGTGATCTTTGTGGAACTTCTGGGGACAACGAGTGGTTACAGCTCCAGCCACATACACTGGAGTTGGTGGGTTCCAGCCTGGCCTGGGCCTGCTAACGACAATGACAATAAAAAAGAGAAAAATAGCCAGCTGTTGTGACTGGCGCCTGTAGTCCCAGCTACTTGGTTATTTTTCATTGTTTTAATTTTTATTTCTTTTCTTTGTTGTTGTTGTTGAGACAGAGTCCCACCCCATGCCCTTAGCAGAGTGCAATGGTGTCATAGCTCACTGTGACCTCAGACTCAGGCTGTGGGCATCCCACTGCCTCAGCCCCTGGAAGCTGCTGGGATTCCAGGCACTTGTCACAGTGCCTGGGTGGGCTTTTCATTTTTTTATGAGTCGGGGTCTCACTCTCACTCAGGCAAGTCTCGAACTCCTGAGCTCAAGCAATTCTCCCTCCTCAGTCTCCCACAGTGCTGGAATTACAGGGGTGAACCACCGCACCCGCAGTCCCAGCTACTTGGGAGGCTGAAGCAAGAGAATTGCTTAAGCCCAAAAGTTTGAGGTTGCTGTGAAATCACTGTACTCTACCGAGGGAGACATAGTGAGACTCTGTCTCAAAATAAATAGATAAATAAACAAATAAGTAAGAGGAGAGCAGGGAGAGGAGGAAAGGAGTAAAAACTTACCTATAGGGTACAATGAACACTATTTAGGTGATGGGTACACTACAAGCCCTGACTTAAACATTATAAAAGGTATCCATGTAACAAAAATGTGTGTATAAAAGGCTGAGGCAGTGAATGGCTTGAACTCATGAGTTCAAGACCAGCCTGAGCAAGAGTGACACATCATCTCTACTAAAAATAGAAAAATTAGCTGGGCATTGTTTTAAGCACCTGTAGTCCCAGGTACTTGGGAGGCTGAGGCAAGATGATCGCTTGAGCCCAGGAGTTTGAGGTTCCTGTGAGCTGTGATGCCAAGGCACGCTAGGCTTGGGCAGCAGAATGAGACTCTCAAAACAAAAAAAAAGAAGCAAAATTTGCAGAAGGTTCTCATTGGTTGGAGTGAAGAGATAGTGGAGAGGCTCTGGCCTGGATCACATGCCTGTGCAGAGATGGTGTGAACTTGCATTACATTAAGACTCTGAGGATGGTAGGCAGGAGCTGATGGGGCAAAATTTGCATTTTAAAAATAAAACTGCTGCTATTGATCTAAGGGAGTTACTAAGGTTGGGACTAGGGCCAAGTATTAAGACAAAGGAGTGGAGAGCAGGTGAAGGCTAAAGAAGAGTTGAAGGGATCCAGTAGTGGACTGGTTAGAGGTGTTAGCTGAAGAGAGGTGTACGAGATGCCACCAAGATAGGAAGAGTGGTACAACCAGATAGAAAGTACTGATGCAAACCAAGAGGATATTAGGAACAGCTTTAGCACAGCCTAGTGCTGTGGTCCCCCAGCCCTGGGCAGTGGAGTGATCTCTGGCCTGTTAGGAACCAGGCCACACAGCATTACTGCCTGAGCTCTGCCTCCTGTCCCATATCTGTTCACTCCACCCCCAGTCCATGGAAAAATTGTCTTCCATGAAACCAATTCTGGTGCCAAAAGGGTATCAGTCCTCGGCCTGTCAGGTGGAGCTCAGTAGCTCAGGTGGTGATGCAAGCGCTAAGGAAAGGCTTGCAGGAGGTGAGCAGTTGCAAGCCTTTCCTCAGCATTTGGATCACCACCTGAGCTACTGAGCTCCACCTCCTGCACCATCCCCTTCTCCTCTCACCTATGGAAAAATTGTCTTCCATTAAACTTGTCTCTGAAGCCAAAAAGTCTGGGGACCACTGGATTAGTGGAATGTCAAGCAGTCAGTGGGACACTGAGTTCAGGGGAGTGACTCAACTGGAGTTATAAATCCAGAGTGAGCAGCATGGTGATAAAATTCAAAGCCACACTGTTGTTGACATAATTAATTCCCCAGGAAGGGAGAGAGAGCCTAGAGTGGGACTAACATTTAACTATGTACAGTGAAAGCTGGCAGCTGAGGTGAGAATGAGAACCAGGAAGAAGACCAAGAGGGCTGAATGAATCCTGAGAAGGCAGTCCTTGAAGCAGGGTGGGAGAAGTTTTCCGCTGAGAAAGCCAGCCTGTGCACTGGTTCTCTGTTAATGGAAGTCACTAAGGATGGGGATCATGGGTTGTAGCAAGAAAGTGAGGTGAGGAAGGTGAATAGAAACCACAGGCAAGTTTCAAAATGGGGCAGAGATAAAGGAGGATAGTGGAGGGCAAAGATGGAACCTTGAGTTTCTGTCTTCATGGCAAGTCACTGTTGAAGGGGGCAGCAACGGAACAAGAGGGATGGAAGGGAGGTGCTGAGCAGAGACCTTACCTCCTGAATGAGATCCCCACACCCCTGGCAGGATGGGTTGCTGATCCTCAGAAAGGATGTCCAAAGGTAGAGAGGGCAAGAGTATGATGAGGAGGTCTAGGGACACTGCTGTGCTGGAGATTGTACTTGGGGAGTACCAGGGTGTGTAGGGGTTGAGCAGCTAACACTCCTCCGCCCTTTTCTATCCCTCCCGTGTCAGTTCAGAGCCCGACCTGGGGGTCAGGTAGAGTTATTCTGGGACTAGATATCTATTAGAACCTTCCTTCCCTGACGTCCCTTAAACCCAGCCGGCTGTGTCCTTGCTTAACACCAACCTCTCCAATTTGGAGCTTGCCCAGGGTCCTTAGCATGTGAGGACTGGACAAGCAACTTCAAGTTGTGAACACAATGTTCCCACTAAGACAGGGACAGGTTTCCAATGACCCCACTGGCACCCACAGTTCCAGGAAGTGGACCTCATGGGATTATTTTTTTAAATTTTCCATAACAAAAGGCAGGAAGATCACCAAGGAAAGGATCCCACAGGGCTAGGGTGGAGGCAGTTGGACACAACACCCTGTCCCCAGCACTTCCAGGCAGCTCAAAGCCCAGAGGGGCTGGTGAGAAATTCCCATTGTGCTGAAAGGCCTCCAGGTCTCAGCAGGCCACTTCCAGTCTTTTCTTTTTCACCCCTGGTAGACTGCTGTGGCATCACAGCTCACAGCATCCTCAAATTCTTGGGTTCAAGTGATCCTCTTGCCTCAGCCTCCCAAGTAGCTGAGACTACAGATGCCCGCCACAACACCCAGTCTCATTCTTGCTCAGGCTGGTCTCTAGCTTGTGAGATCAGGCAATTCACCTGCCTTGGCTTCCCAAGTGCTGGGATTGCAGGTGTGAGCCACTGCACCTGGCCCTCGCTTCTGCAGTCTAAATAGGCCCTAGAATGCATGTTGTGAACCTGTCAATCTGGCCTTTGAACTAATTCCCTTGTCCAAAGGAAGCTCTCCTTGGTATACAGTTGTGAGGCCAGCTCTGTCTCAGGGAGTCGGGGCTGCTTTTGCTATAAGGCAGAGACAGGAAGCTTGACATAACGATAAGAGCAGGGATCACACCCACTAGATCTCAGTGTCCCTACTATAGATGGACCTTGGACCAGCCCAGGTGAAGGCCTTCAGGCAAAGCTAGGAGCAGTGGAAATGGACACCCTCCCTAGGCCTGGGCCTTCTTAGATCGGAAAGCTGAGACCCAAGGCTAGGGTATACTAGGATCTGCCTACTGAATGGCACCATCCCAATCTCAGAGCTAGCGGTGGTGCCCCAAGCTAGGGGTCCAAGGGTCACATGCTCTTCCACCCTGGAGCTCTGGACTCCAGTGCTGCCACGATGTAGCTGCCTGAGGAATAGCCCCTCATATGGGGTCCCTGCAGAGACTTGGGGTGTCAGCCCTATGCACAGCCTCATTTCTCACTCCAGACATGGTGCTGGCTGCAGTCCTGGGAAAGAACACCAAGAGTATAAGGCAGCGTGGGGACAGCCTGGCCCCTGCTGGTAGTAAGCTGCAGCGCTGCTTCTCAGGAGCGGTCCTGGGACCAATGGGCCTCTATTTCAAAGCCGCCTTCCCACCAGCTGCAGGGCTCCTTTCATTTGCCAGTGCTGGACTCACAGTAGGCCTGGGAGTGTTACTGTTACTGAGTGTTACTTACAGTATCCATCAGTTTCAGAATGAAAATTTCAGGTCTGACCATGACTGGATATTATATAAAGTGCTGGTTTGCTGTCTGGTGAGTCTAGACTTCATCTCTTTTTACCAGATAAGAAAAAAATTGCACACTCTGTCCCCTTCTTCTGGGACTACCCAGAAAGGACATTGCTGGTTCCTATTTCTAGCAGGGTATACAGTGATTTTTGCCTCTTGGTTCAGTGTAGTTCTCCAGAGGAAGAGTGGACCCATAGCCAAGGCTATAGGAATTTGCCTGACACCTTTCAACTGCCTTCGCCAAGAGCTAAATGGCCAATGTCCATTCTTTTGCCTATCAGGACAAACTGGCAAAAAGTTCTGATGGCTTTCCTACTGTCTGGGGTAGCTCCCAGTCCTCTGTTTTCACACTCTGGCCTGCCTAGCCTTCTGCCCTGTGGTGTATAAATGGGTTGGGCACTGCCTCACTTTGGATATTGAAGGATAAGCCAGATAACTATTTTGTGTTTTTTTGTTTTTTTTTTTCCTGTAGTTTTTGGCAGGGGCTGGGTTTTAACCCACCACCTCCGGTATATGGGGCTGGCACCCTACTCCTTTAAGCCACAGGCACCGCCCCATGTCTGGGTTTTTTTTTTTTTTTTGAGACAGAGTATTACTTTGTCATCCTTGGTAGAGTGCCGTGGCATCAATGGCAATTGCTGTTCACAGCAATCTAAAACTCTTGGGCTCAAGCAATCCTCTTGCCTCAGCCTCCCGAGTAGCTGGGACTACATGCACCCACCACAATGCCTGGCTATTTTCTTTTTTTTTTGTTTGTAAAGACAGAGTGTCACTTTATCGCCCTGGTAGAGTGCCATGGCGTCACACAGCTCACAGCAACCTCCAACTCCTGGGCTTAGGCGATTCTCCTGCTTCAGCCTTCTGAGTAGCTGGGACTACAGGCACCCGCCACAATGCCTGGGTATTTTTTTGTTGCAGTTTGGCTGGGGCCAGGTTTGAACCCCCCACCCTCAGTATATGGGGCCAGTGCTCTACCCACTGAGCCATAGGCGCCGCCCATGCCTGGCTATTTTTTAGAGATGGGGTCTCACTCTTGCTCAGGCTGGTCTCAAATTCAGCTCAGGCAATCCACCCACCTCAGCCTCCCAGAGTGCCACATAACTGGTTTTATAGAGTAGAAAGAAGTGCTCACGAGATCAACAATTCTGGTTGGGAAGAAGTAAAAGAGGAAGTGGTAAAAATGTCACACACAAGAGACAGCTTGAGAAAAACTTTGATCCTTAGCACTTGTTATCATAGAAGGCAACCAAGGCCAAAAAGGCATCACTGCCAACCTTTCTCATGATGCATGATGTTTAGGATGACTAGTATAAAGATGACTTTTTTTTTTTTTTTTGAGACAGAGACTCACTATGTCACCTTGGGTAGAGTGCCATGGTGTCATCATAGCTCATAGCAACCTCAAATTCTTGGTTTCAAGCAATCCTCCTGCCTCAGTCTCCTGAGTAGCTGGGAGCACATACCACCACACTGGGCCAGTGTTTCTATTTTTAGTAGAGACAAGGTATCACTCTTGCTCAGGCTG
The DNA here is from genome assembly GCA_963574355.1 of Loris lydekkerianus. Taxonomy (NCBI): domain Eukaryota; kingdom Metazoa; phylum Chordata; class Mammalia; order Primates; family Lorisidae; genus Loris; species Loris lydekkerianus. The sequence continues at coordinate 24,846 of CAUYPK010078892.1, read as the reverse complement.
GTCTTGAACTTGTGAGTTCAAGCTATCCACTTGCTTTGGCCTCCCAGAGTGCTAGGATTACAGGTGTAAGCCAGACATGGTACCTCACACCTATAATTCCAGCACTTTGGGAGGCTGAGGAGGGAGGATTGCTTGAGCTTAGGAGTTCAAGGCTGCAATGAGCTATGATGGAGCCACTGCATTTCAGCATGGGTGACAGAGTGGGACCCAATCTCTCTTTTTTTTTTTTTTGAGACAGAGTCTATGTTGCTCTTGGTACAGTGCCGTGATGTCATAGCTCACAGCAACCTTAATCTCTTGGACTTAAGCAATTCTCTTGCCCCAGCCTCCCAAGTAGCTGGGACTACAGGTGGCCACCACAACGCCTGCTATTTTTGTTGTTGTTGTCATTGCTATTTACCAGGCCTGGGCCAGGTTCAAACCTGCCAGCCATGGTGTATGTGGCTGGTGCCCTCCACTGAGCTACGGGCGCAGAGCCAGAGCCCAATCTCTTTAAAAAAAAAAAAAAAAAGGTTGAGTGCAGTGGCTCACACCTATAATTCTAGCCCTGAGGGAGACCGAAGTGGGTTGATGGCTTGACCTCAGGAGTTCTAGACCAACCTGAGCAAGAGCAAGACCCTGTCTCTAAAAATAGTCAAGTATTGTGGTGGATGCCTATAGTCCCAACTACTCAGGGAGGCTGAGGTAAGAGAATTGCTTGAGCCCAAGAGTTTGAGGTTGCTCTGACATATCATGATGCCACTGCACTCTACTGAGGTTGACAGAGTGAGACTCTTGTCTCCAAATAATAATAATAATAATAATGTAGAACAGTGAGGGACATCACATGTTTGTGTGGTTAGACAACTTATTTTACAAAGAAGCAATGGCAGCCCAGGGAGAGAAGAGCACCATGACCAAGTAACAGACACTGAATTTAATCATCCTTGAAATGTGAACCTAGGGCTGCTATGCATGAGTCTGGGAACTTGGAGGATAAACTCCGTCATTCTTGGAGGAAAGGTCCACGAATCCCCTAGTGGATCTCAGTACCATTTCTGCTACTAATTCCTGGGGTTTAAATACTCAGAAATGTCTGTGCCTGGTCAGATTTGTTCAACGAAAAAAACGAGTTTAGTCAGACTTTTTTTTTTTTTTGAGGGAGAGTCTCATTTTCTCATTCTTGGTAGAGTGCTATGGCATCATAGCTCACAGCAACCTCAAACTCTTGGGCTCAAGAGATCCTCTTGCCTCCACCTCCTGAATAGCTGGGACTATAGGCGCCCATCACAACGCCTAGCTAGTTTTTCTATGTTTAGTATAGAGACAGGGTCTCGCTCTTACTCAGGCTGCTTTCGAACTCCTGAGCTCAAGCAATCTACCTGCCTCGGCTTCCCAGAGTGCTAGGATTACAGGTATGAGCCATCATGCCCAGCCTAATTTTTTTTTTTTTTTTTTTTTTTGTATTTTTAGTACTGACAGGGTCTTGTTCTTGCTCAAGCTGGTCTTGAACTCCTGAACTCAAAGGATCCTCCTGCTTTGGCCTCCTAGAGTGTTAGGATTATAGAAGTAAGCCACATTTAATTGCTAAAGCCTTGAAAGAAGATCAGTTTGCCTTTGAGAGGGTTTCAGCTATGAGTTTCTTGGGCATAGATGGGTGTTTCAGATATTCTCACCACCTTGCCCCTTGGTATAAGCAGGAGTCTTTGTCTGAATGAAGGTAAGATCAAAGTGGAACATGGCTTTACTATAGAATGAGCTTCCTTTGGCTACCTGGAAAGAAATTATAACATTCTCGGTAGTTCTGGTTAATAGGCATATTACAGAGAAGGAAATGCTGTCTGTAAGTAATATTGTCAGACAGATGTATTCTGTTGGATTTCATTGTTGAGTTCATCTCCTCAGTTAGGGATATGTACATTGAATACTGGTTTGTTTGTTTGTTTTATTTTGAGACAGAGTCTTATTCTGTTGCCCTTGGTAGAGTGCCATGGTGTCATAGCTCACAGCAACCTCCAACTCTTGGGCCTAGGCGATTCACTTGCCTCAGCCTCCCGAGTAGCTGGGATTACAGGCACCAGCTGCAACACTGGGCTATTTTTTGCTGAAGTTGTCATTGTTGTTTAGCTGGCCTGGGCCAGTTTTGAACCCACCAGCTTTGATGCACGTGGCTGGCGCTATAACCACTGTGCTATGGGTGCCGAGCCTATATTGGATATTTTTGCACATTATCCCCAACAATTCAACTAACATGTTGTGATGGTTAATTTTATGTATTAAGGGGCCAGATGTGGTAGCTCACACCTGTAATCTTAGCACTCTGGGAGGCCAACGGGGGTGGCTTGCTTTTGCTCAGTAGTTTGAGATCAGTCTAAGACAGAGTGAGACTCTGTCTCTAAACAGCCCGGTGTCTTGGCAGGTGTCTGTAGTCCCAGTTATTTGGGAGGCTGAGGCGAGAGAATTGCTTGAGCACAAGTTTGAGCTTGCTGTGAGCTCTGACGCCATGGCAGTCTACTGGGGGTGACAAAGTGAGACTCTGTCTCAAAAAAAAAAAAAAAATTTTTTTTTTATGTGTTACTTATTGGGACATAGGGTACCAAGGTATTTGGCCAAACATTATTCTAGGTCAGCGGTTCTCAATCTGTGGAGTACGACCCACAGGAACTGTATTAAAGGGCTGAGGCATTAGGAAGTTGAGAACCACTGTTCTAGGTATTTCTTTGAAGATGTTTTTAGATGAGACTAACATTTAAAGTGGATGAGCCCCATTCTATCAGCTGAAGGCCTGAATACCACAAAAAGGCTGACCCTTCCCCAAGTGTGAGTTCTCCTTCCTGACAGCCTTTGATCTGGGACATTGGCTTTTTTCCTGCCTTTGGATTTTACATGAAACATCAGGTCTTCCTTGGTCATGGCTCAGTGGCCTTTGAACAAGCACTATAATATCGGCTCTCCTGGATCTCAGGTCTTCAGACTTGAAATGGAACTAAATCATCAGCTCTCCTAGGTCTCTAGATTGCAGAGTCACCCTGCAGATTTTGAGACTTGCCTCCACAATTGTGTGACCCAATTCCTTATAATCTCTTTCTTTACATACACACACATACGTATATACAAACACTCCACTTCTCTGGAAAACCCTGACTAGTATATACGCTCAGGTCTCATTCCTGATTCTCAAAGGTTCATACCTGAATCCCAAAAGTGTATCTGCCAGATGAGTGCTATGATGGCCTGGAGCCCTGAAATGACAGGGCAAACATATGACTGTACCAAAAAGTGATTTGTCAGCCTTTATTAATCAAGAGTGAACCAAGCCCTAGAGTTTCCTTTTAAATAACCCAACTTTGTTTATGGCAAACAATGATTTAATTCTTAATTACTTTAATTATATGTTCAAAACCACAGAGCAAGAATTGATCACTTTCCAATGACTTATTCTTCTAAGATTAAAATACAAGTGTAAAACAATTAAAGTAAGATTTACCCCAATGATTTAAAAAAAAACAATTCCAATTGAGAGACACTTTAAACACCATGTGTAGAACTCAGGAACAAAAGAAGACCTAAAAACATTTTTACCTTTGAGGTAGCACAATAATGCTGAATTAGAGTTCTTTTTATTACCGTGAGCTTAAAAAAACAATAAGGAATCTATTATTTGCTCAAGGTGGGCTAAATGATTTTATGTAAATACCCCATGAGGTTAATGACAGTTTTCATCCTGTGTTTTCTTTTTTAAAGTAGAAAGATAGCCCTGCAGTATGTAAAAAGAAACCCATGGAAAGACTGCTTCCCATAAAATAGACGTTAGAATCATCGAGGAACATCAGCAGTCAAGACAAGAGGAACAAGAGGTAATCGTAGTGAAAAACCAAAACAATTTGTATCTTGGCAAGATTGGTTTACAAGTGCATGTCAAGAACAAAAATTCCATTATCAGCCAACTGAAAACAAAAGATATGACATTCATGTGTCTTTTTCCTTTTTCTTTGTGCAAAATGCTCTTTTACTTTTTCTAAATGAGAGGATTGTTTGTATATGACACAACATGACTGTGTGCCCAGGGTGCTGTAAGTGCCAGTGGTACCTCTCACTGACCACTCCATCATTGTGAACAGAGAATCCAGGCAGTCAGAGGATGAACATAACTTCATCTGGCTGGAGAACCATTTGTTCCACTTTGCTGCTGAATTCACTCATTCAATTGCTCAAAGTAAAGCTCTACTCTGATTTCTGAGAATCTACAGTAATATAACACAATTATATGTGAACACTTTTGACTAAGAGGACAAAAGTCCATGCAACCCTTCCTTCAGAGAATTCAACCAAGAGAATAGAGGGTAGGATAAGCTGGGGGCCAAAAGGAAGGACAATACTGCAGACTGGACTTCAAGGCTCTCAGGAATATTCTCTACTCTATAAAATCAACAGCAAAGCCATAAAAGAGGGCATGAAGTTTTAATCCATAGAAAAGAACAACATAAAACAGTTAACAGAGGGATCTCTTCCCCAAACACTCTCCTCCCTATTAGGCTCAACTATCAGTGCAGGGCTTTCCTATGTGGGCAATGTGGACACCACAGCCCTGAGTCAAACTTGGTTTGTCACCTTTGATTTGCCACGCTGCAAGAACAATTGGAATACTGCCATGTCCTGGCACTGTGGTAACGGCTATGTCCTATTTCATACACAGTGGTCTCTTTAAAGTCTCTTTTCCTCAATTACATGTTCCCAGGGGCCCTATATGCGGTGAGGGTTTGGACTGATGATTCATACGTCCATCAGTAGTTAGAGCAAGAGGACTTAAACCTGATCAATGCTGTTCTGTAAAACAGTAACCATCAGTGAGTCAGGGGTGTCAAGGAGGTCTCTGTGAAGGGAAAGACTAGACTGGGATGTGTTAGGGCAAACTGAGAAGGCCTATGCCTAGCAGTGTACAGGAGTGACTCTGGCACAGAATTCATAGCCAACCCTAATAAATGTTGGCATGGGGAGAGGAAGGAGGCACCCTTCAGTGTTCAAAGTCCTCATGAGGGCTGGAGCTAGACCTTTGTGTCACTCCTGAAGCCCAATGCACCTTTCCAAGAAATGGGTACAGTTCTTCCCTGTTAAAATGCAAAAACTGCTTTCTGAAGTTATTTAATAAAGCAACACCATAGAAAAGAAGAACCTCAAGAAAATGTGGGGCCAGGCATAGTGTCTATAATCCTAGCACTCTGTGAGGTTAAGGTGGGAGGACTGCTTGAGCTCAAGAGTTTGAGACCACGCTAAGAGTAAGACCCTATCTTTACCAAAAAAATAGAAAAATTAGCTGAGTGTGGTGGCATGAGCCTATAATCCCAGCTACTTGGGAGGCTGAGGCAGGAGGATTATTTAAGTCCAGGAGTTTGAGGTTGCAGTGAGCTATGATAACACCACTGTATTCTACCAAGGGTGATAGAGTAAGACTCTGTCTTTGAAAAAAAGAAAAGAAAAAAGAGAAAGAAGGAAAAAGGAAGAAAAGAAAAAAGAGGCTGGTTGCTATGGCTCATGCCTGTAATCCCAGCACTTGGGAGGCCGAGGTGGGTGGATTGCCTGAACTCACAGGTTCAAGACCAGCCTGAGCTAGAGCGAGACCTTATCTCTAAAAATAGCAGGGCATTGTGGTGGGCGCCTGTAGTCCCAGCTACTTGGGGGGCCAAGGCAAGAGAATTGCTTAAGCCAAGGAGTTTGAAGTTGCTGTGAGCTATGACGCCATAGCACTCTACCAAGGGTGACAAAGTGAGACTCTGTCTCAAAAAAAAAAAAAAAAAAAAAAGAAAGACAGAAAGAAAAGAAAACAAAAGAAAACAAAAGAAAAGGAAGGGAAAACATGTGATCACCACATGTACTGCAAGGGCTTTACCAGTGCTACCTGCCTATTTTGGGATATTAGGTATAAACTTCCTTAATTCTGAGAGTTGCAATGTAGGCTATCTAGGGCTGTCTCAAAATAGTCCTTTTGCTGTCACTTCCTGGAACATAAGACAAAAAGGAGTAATTACTAAGGTTCTGATGGGTTATCCACTTTGGGAATCTCTAAGCCACACTGGCTATGGCAAAAGCAGAGAGCCTAGCTTATGTTGACAGTGGAAGGTGACTGTATGGGCTCCATCATTATCCATAACAGGAATGACTCAAACCCCAGCATAGAATCTCTTAGGGATTCACTGAGTTATATCAATTAAAAATAAAGAAAAAAGCATACTAGAAAGGGCCTCTAAATTTAACATAAACTTGCCACGAAACTTTATGCAAATTCCACACTGCTTCCTAGTAGCTCTTACAGCATCAGATTCTAAGTCATTCTCCAGGAAAAAAAAATTTCATTCTGAAACATATCTTATCAGGAAAATTCATCAGAATTCTATCTGATATAAATAAAAGTTTAAAAAAGTTTTAAATACAAGCTAAATTACCTTCTTCTGGGATTAACAACTGGAACCCCAAATATCTCACATCTTAACTAGAAAGGCCTTCACAGTAATTCTATAAAATTGTAAATGATGCCAATTTTTGAAAACAGAGTTGTTGATCTTTAGGATGAATGCCTGAGTTAGATAACAGGCTCCCTAAATATGAATATGTCCAAGTGAAATTCCCTAAAGAGAGAAATAAAAAATTTTCTCTAATTAAAAAAAAAAAAATAGCTTCTTCTTTTTTATTTTTGAGACAGAGTCTCACTATGTCGCCCTTGGTAGAGTGCTGTGGTGTCACAGCTTGCAGCAACCTCAAACTCTTGGGCTTAAGTGGTTGTCTTGCCTTAGCCTCCCAAGTAACTGGGACTACAGGCGCTTGCCACAATGCCTGGCTATGCTTCTTTCTTTAGAGTTTAAAAATTGATGGATTCAATGGCAAAGCTATGCAACAACTCTGGAGTGGAAGGAAAGGGCTCTCTTTGTGGTATAACCTCTTGCCAGCACACTGCCATTACCAGGTAGGGGCAACTGGAAACAAATGGCAGGAGTTGGCCAGGTAAGTATTTGCGTCAGATCAAGTGATGACAACCTTCCTCACTCTGGCTCCTTCTAAATGGATAGCAGTCATGCAAACCGCACAGAGGTTAAACACACCCAAACCTACCAAAACAAATTAAAAAACAAAAAACAAAACCTCCAACCCAGAAAACCTTTCCTGGATTTCTACTACAGATAATATGTACTGAACCCAAATTTTCTGCTGTAATATGGGTCCCACTGACCTAACAGTCTATTGGGGTACTGACTTACTGGGTCCTGGGCAGGGAGGGCTTTTTACTAAGCATCACTGTGAGCGTGGAGACAGCTATAATGGGTGCAGCTTTCAGTAGACAATACAATGCCACTGGACCACACAGGCCCATCTCATCTGCCTCCATTTTCCACTATAAAACCAAAGGCTGCAATTGGGAAAATTATAGACTTTCTCAAAGAACAAATGAGGAGACTGAAGGCTGTAACATTTCTTCCTTAGAGAAAGATTGGAAGAGGTGTCTACAGTTATACAACGGATTTCTGCAGATTTTACGGTAACATACAGAAGCAACAATAGCAGCAGAAGAGGAAAGAAGGATGTTTAAACTTTGGACTTTGTATCAGGCACTTAAATTGTTGGAGAGACATGCCATTCTGAACCAAAGATGTGAAAATGGGTTGGAGGAATCATTACGAGTAGTCTAATAATGGGCTTTCAGAAGCAAAGTGGAGGTGTGGGTTGAACCTCTGTCCATCCTTAATGCTGACTTTCTAGTTTTCTAAATGCCCATAACCACAGCAATAGTAGCGGCGGTGGCAACACCAGGAATGGTTCTGTCGTGTCTGTTTTCTGTGTATGTTCTGTGGCTGACCGGAACGTTTTGGTGTCACACTGAGAAGGCTCTAGGGTGTGGCACACCTACTGCCCAGGGTCAATCAGATCCATGCTGGAGCCAAACATCTTCACCAGCTGTTCCTCATAGTGTGAGATATTCCTCTTCATGATGTCCATGCAGGGCCCCAGAAGCCTTTCGAATGCTTGTACATCCATAACTGCATTATTAAAAAGAGATGAGTGAGAGAATGAATTGTTTAAAAATTCAGATCATTTCCATCATGCAAACCTTTTCCTAAATATACCCATTCATGTAAGAGATTAGACTTTGGCATGCTGAGAACCTGGAAAAAGGTGTTTCTATATGAACTCAGTAGAAGTGGGGCACATAAGTTTAAGACTTTGTTGAGTCCAGCAGTACTTGGCTTCCCTGTGCCCCCACAGAGACATATGACTCTATTACTGTTCCTTTCCTATAACCAGAGGCCCTATAAGACTGTGTTGCTTATAGGCTCAGAAATGCTCAGGCAGTGCTCTGAAATGTTTGCTAAAAGAATACATTCACTGGCTCAACGCCCGTAGCTTAGTAGTTAGGGCACCAGCGACATTCACTGGGGCTGGCGGGTTTAAACCTGGCCAGGGCCTGTTAAAACAACAATAACAACAACAACCACAATAAAATAGCCGGGTGTTGTGGTTGGCACCTGTAGTCTCAGCTACTTGGGAGGCTGAGGCAAGACAATTGCTGAAGCCCAAGAATTTGAGGTTGTTGTGAGCAATGATGCCATGGCACTTTACTGAGGGAGACATGGGAAGACTCTGTCTAAAAAAAAAATACATTCACCCATCTATGGATGATCACATAAACAGTCCAGGCTGAGATATGAGTGAGAGCTAATGGAGCAAGTCAAGGCTTTGTTGATGGGAAGAATATAATACTGCAAGTTTGAAAAATAAAAATATTAATGCATAAATAATTTTTCTTACCTAAGCATTTGACATCTCCAACCGCATAAGCAGAAGCAGCTCTGGGTTTGTTCGTGACCAGTGCAAGCTCTCCAAAGTACTGCCCCTTATGACAGCGGGCAATCTCAACTTCTAGGTTCCCACCATCCTTGTTTGTTTTAGTCTACAGTAGATAAAGAAGATGACCTGGGTTGACTTCAAGATCACAGCTGGTCATGTCCATTTGCTTACTTTTGTATTCCCTTCTCAGTATACTCAACAGGAATTCACTTTACAAAAACTCTGAATGTATCATGTAAACTCTATAGACTAATCTCAGTGGTCTTGCTTAATCAGAGGAGCAGGAGTTGGCTTTTACCAGGGACACTATCTGAGTCCTAACATCTTTCAAGTAATGGCTAAGTATCACAGAGGCAAGGTGCAGACTTTTTTTTTTTTTTTAATAGAGACAGTCTCTCACTTTATGGCCCTTTGGTAGAGTGCCGTGGCATCACACAGCTCACAGCAACCTCCAGCTCCTGGGCTTAAGCAATTCTCTTGCCTCAGCCTCCTGAGTAGCTGGGACTACAGGCACCTGCCATAACGCCCGGCTATTTTTTTGTTGCAGTTTGGCCGGGGCTGGGTTCGAATCCGCCACCCTCGGCATATGGGGCCGGCACCCTACTCACTGAGCCACAGGCGCCACCCAAGACTTTTTTTTTTTTTTTTGAGACAGAGTCTCACTCTGTTGCCTTGGGTAGAGTGCTGTAGCATCACAGCTCACAGCAACCTCAAACTCTTGGGCTCAAGTGATCTTCTTGCCTCAGCCTCCTGAGTAGCTGGGATTATAGGGCATAGACAATTTTCTGTGGAAGATTCTCCTTCTGGGAGATGTTGACTTTTCAGGCACAGTGGAAAAGAAAAAGTCCTTTGCTAATTTATGACAATGCTTATCTTAGGTATAAACCACAACCCTGGGCTAGTCTTTCTGATTTGAGATTGTGCTTTTCTTGGACAACACTTAATAGTGACAAAATTTCTTTTTAAGTACTATCTGTATCGTAAGTTAGTGGTTCCCCTCACCCCTGCCTATTTTTTTTTGGAAGAAAAGTAACTGAAGTTTTTAAATAATATACATTGTATTTAGTATCTAGAGTTTCTTTTGTTAAACAAATCCACCTTCTAAATAATAATTTAAGCAAAAATTATTTAGAATTTATTAGTAAGAATTAGAATTAGTCTCAATTTCTATCTTTCTTTCTCTCTCTCTCTCTTTTTTTTTTTGAGACAGAGTCTCACTATCTCCCTTGGTAGAATACTATGGAGTCACAGTGCACAGCAACCTCTAACTCTTCGGCTTAAGCAATTCTCTTGCCTCAGCCTCCTCAAGTAGCTAGCTATTTTGTTGTTGTTGTTGTTACACTTGTCATTGTTGTTTAGCTGGCCTGGGCTAGGTTTGAACCCGCCAGCCTTGGTGTATGTAGCTGACGCTGTAAACACTGTGCTATGGGCACTGAGCCTCAATTTCTTTTTATTTTAATTAATTAATTTATTTTATAGACAGTCTGAAGCTCTCTCCTTGGGTAGAGTGCCATGGTATCATAGCTCACAGCAACCTCCAACTCTTGGGATCAAGTGATCCTCTTGCCTCAGTTTTTCTATTTTTAGTAAAGACAGGGTCTCACTTTTGCTCAGGCTGGTCTCGAACTCCTGAGCTCAAGCAATCCACCTCGGCCTCCCAGAGTGCTAGGATTACAGGTGTGAGCCTCCGAGCCTGGTCAGTCTCAATTTCTAAGAACCAATTTAAGTTAGAGGCAAAGGCTTTGCACCCGTTGCCCAGTGGTTAGGGTGCTGGCCACATGCACCGGGGCTGGTGGGTTCGAACCCAGCCAGGGTCTGCTAAACAATAATGACAACAATAACAACAACAACAAAAATAGCCATTGTGGCAGGCACCTGTAGTCCCAGCTACTGGGAGGCTAAAGCAAGAGAACTGCTTAAGCCCAAGAGTTGTAGGTTGCTGTGAGCTCTGATGCTACGGCACTCTGTGGAGGGTGACATAGTAAGACTCTGTCTCAAAAAAAAAAAAAAAAAAGAGGCAGAAAGAGAATCATTTTTTGTTTTGAAGGTCAATTTTAAAAATAAGTAAAACTGCTTCAACACTAGCTTACATGGTTTGACTTTTCCTCTTTCTATATTTCTGAAACCTAAGCTAACTTTCTCTTTCCAATTTCTATAGCATTCTCTGGGACTGCAGACATTTGTGCCACTTAGTCCCTTCTCTAGAGTAGCACTTATCACACTGACACACACTCACCAGCTCTCTTACAATGCAGGTTTGTAAGACACAGACTCTGCCTCAGTAGATGTGGGATACAGTCCAAGCTTCTGTGTTACTGATAAATCCCCCACTCCCCCACCCCAGTGCCATGCTGCTGCTCTTCTACACACCTAGCACTATGCTGTGATCACAGTAGGTGTAAATGAATGAGAAATTTATGAAACTATAAGTAAAACAATACAGAAGTTTCAAACTATCATTTCATGTGAAACAATAGCTCTATTTTTAATAAAGAAGCTATCTTATAGACAGTAGTATTTTTCTTTCTTCTTCCATATTAACTTTTACTAAACATATATAAAGGAAGGAAGGGAAGGAGGAAAAATAAAAAGAGGGAGGGAAATCTGGTTATGATGAATTTACTAGCAAGTATCCCTCCTACTTACAGGTTTTCATTGTTCTAGGTCACCTCATTCATTAAATGACCGTAATAATTGTCCTCCTACAGGACTCCCTAGCAGCACTCTAAAAAGGAAGCTTTTATTATATTTATCCCATACTTATGTTTTTATTATTTAATTCCCCTATTTTCTATTAGGGGTTTTATCTTTTTCTCATTTATTTATAGGCCAATATTCCTTACGTCATTAATTACATAACAGACAAAGGCAGTGGGAACAAGAATATACTAAACCTCTATCAGTGGATAAGTCTTTGCCAGTCACATACCTCATATAACAATGATTAGTTTGGTACATTAAATATACTTCACATTATATAAAGTCAACAGTTATTTTCCACACATATACCTGGCACTTGGCTCTTGACTGGCATAAGACACACAATCATATAAACTCACCTTGCTTTTAAGCAAAATGCTCACTTCACCAGACTCTATGATGTAAAAGCTATCAGCCTTTTCACCCTGAAAAAGAGGAGGTCAGTTCAGAGCCATACATAGTGTTTAGGGGAAATACAGAAATAGGTGTTTTCTCACTGCATGAGCTCTGCTTTGTATTTATTTTCCAACTCTATAAATGAATTAAAAGCTAACAAATTCAGAACAAAATACAAGGATCCTGATCACTAGGGACATCAACCCAACTAAAGCTAATACAGTTCCCATCTCTTTCTTTAAATGGAATATTCAGATTATTTCCATAAATATGCTAGGTTGCCAACTGCACAGAAGATTGCTTTTCTGATTACTCATGTTGGTCTGCTACTGAAACCTCTGACAGGGACTAGTAGCCAAGCCTGTGGCAGACAGTGTGAAGGTGACTCCTGGCTACCTTCTGGAGTATGGCATCCGGGATAATCTTGACCATCATATATAGCCCTCAACAGGACAGCATAGATCTAGAAGGCTCTGCTTTGGTGAGGGAGGTGCTATGATGTTACCTTTATGAACCTCAGAGTTTTCCTTTGCTTGTTTTGATTTTAAACCTGGCTTAAACAATAATTCGGGTAATTCAACAAATAATTTTCTAAGTATTTACTATGTGCCAGGCACTGTTCTAGGCATGTGAGATATATCAGTGGACAAAACAAATATCCCTATAATTCCCCTGAAGAACCTATAACTTAAAGTCTGGTAGGGTAAACAAACTACAAACAATCTAATCATATGCTCTCATTGCATGTATGTCTTCATTGAGAATCTACTGAGTACTCATAAGGCTTCATGTCCTTTGAATATCAGACAGAGCCCCAAATGGGCACTATATACAGCTGAGGCTGACATTCTTAACCTAATCTGGCCCCAGGACATATCACTGCCCCATGTTGTGAGTGAATGCCAAAGCTTTATAAAGGAGTATCTGTGCGTTTCTATGTTGGTATAGTGGGTAGGTGCCCTACACTCAAGAGCGCTAATCACAGTAAAAATTCTAGCATTACAGTAACAGTTGCATTATAGAGGCTGACAAAGGAATCATGAAGGAAACTGAGGAGAGCCAGAGGCAGGGCCACCAAGAGGGAGATATACTTTTAGGTATAAGAAGGGAGTCTCATAAACGAAGACATAGTTGAGAGTGTTCAGTGTTGCTGGAAGGTCAAGAATAAGAAAAATTGAAATGCTCAGAATGATATAGTGACCAAAAAGAGTGGCAGGAAAGATCTGTAAAAGTGACAGGTGGTGAAGGATGAGCCCTTTTTGATTTGACAGGTGTATAACATTCATAATTTGAAGTGCTCAAATTTCAAAGCTACAGCTCAGGGAATTTTTATATATGTATAAAACTGTAACCACCTCCTACCTAGATCAAAACAGAAAATACTTCCATCTTCCAATAAGGCTCACTCTGGAGTTCTTAGTCAAAATCACCATGAATAACTACATCTAATTACTGTCCTTACAGATTCATTTTGACTGTTCCTTAACTTCAAATAAATGGAATCATACATTCTCTTTTGTGTTTGGCTTCTTTTAATCCACATTATTAGACCACGCTTTGAAAGTTACTGGTTATAAAAGGATTTTTTTTTTTTTTTTGAGATAGAGTCTTACTCTGTTGCCCTGGGTAGAGTGCCATGGTATCACAGCTCACAGCAACCTCAAACTCGGGCTTAAGCAATCCCCTTGTCTCAGCCTTGAGAGCAGCTGGGACTATAGGCACATGCCATAAGGCCTATAGCTTTTCTATTTTTGATAGTGATGTGGTCTCACTCTTGTTCAGGCTGGTCTCAAACTGCTGAGCTCAGCCAATCCACCCACCTTGGCCTCCCAGAGTGCTAGGATTACAGGTATGAGCCACCATGCCTGGCCTAAGAAAATCTAAATATTTTAACAATTAAAGAAGTATAATCTGTAGTAAAAAATATTTCTATAAACACAATAGTCAGGCATAGTGGCATATGCCTGTAATCCCAGTGTGAGTGGGAGGCAGCGGTGAGAGGATCACTTGAGCCCAGAAATTTGACTCTAGTCTGGGGTAACACAGTGTGACCGCCATCTCTGAAAAAGAACAAAATAAAATCTTTCTACACAGAAAACACTGTTAAGTTCCATAAAATATCCAAGAATTTCTAGTTTTATATAAAACTCTTCAGATACTAGAAAGAGAATAGGATTGTAACTTATTTTATGACTCTAAAATTAGCTTGATACTAAATGCTGACAAGGCTAGTATAAGGAAAATTATAAATCAACCATAAAATCTGAACTTATCAGCAAACTGAATTCACAAATGTAAAAAAGGACACTACACAATTACCAATTGGTTTAATCTTAGCAAGGCAAGGTTGCTTTACCATTTGAAAATCAAATTAATCTATGTAATCACCAAAGATAGTTATAAATTATCTTGTTCATAATAGCTAAAAATCAGAAACACCCCAAATATCCATCAGCAAAGGAAATGTAAATAGTTTATAGTCTTTTCTATTTATATTAGAATACTATATAGCAATGAAAATCAACAAATAATGGCTGTACAATAATGTGAGTGAACAATTGAAGTAAAACACAAATAAAATAATTTTAATTGTAAAAATTAAAAATAAATTCCAAGACTTAGCCATATTGTTTAGTGTTAAAAACTATAAAGAAGGCTCAGCACCTGTGGCTCAAGTGGCTAAGGCGCCAGCCACATACACCTGAGCTGGCAGGTTCAAATCCAGGCCGGGCCTGCCAAACAACAATGATGGCTGCAACCAAAAAATTGCCAGGCGTTGGGGTGGGCGCCTGCGGTCCCAGCTACTTGGGAGGCAGAGGCAAGAGACTCGCCTGAGCCCAGGAGTTGGAGGTTGCTGTGAGCTGTGATGTCACAGCACTCTAACCCAGGGGGACAGCTTGAGGCTCTGTCTCAAAAAAAAAAAAAAAAAAAAAAAGAAAGAAAGAAAGAAAGAAAGAAAAGAAAAGCATGCTTCGGGTGGTGCCTGTGGCTCAAAGGAGTAGGCCGGTCCCATATACCAAAGGTGGCTGGTTCAAACCGGCTGTCAAAAACTGCAAAACAAAAAACTATAAAGAAAAGCAAACACATGCCTATCATAAAAGTCTGGATAGTGCAGTAGGAGGGGCTGTGGCTGGGAAAGAACTCATGGGAGGGAGTGGTTTCTAAGGTGTGAGAATTTTTCTCTGAAAATATCAAAGAAAGAAGTTCCTGAGTTATAGAATAAACACTACCTTATAGGATAAGCTCAAATTTCTCTTCAAAGAGCTTGGGCTAAGTTATTCTATTAACAGTGAATAAAAGTTCCTGCTACATCATTTGGAATTATCAGATTCCTGCTCTTTAAGGAATGGTATTAAAGGAAATGAGAATTAAAACAGGTTTGTATTGTGGTTTTTTATTTTCATTTCCTTGATTACTTAATAAACTAAAGCAAATACATATGTGTGTGTATATATGTGTGTGTGTGTGTGTATACATCTCTCTCTCTCTCTCTCTCTCTCTCTCTATATATATATATATATATTTTTTTTTTTTTTTTTTTTTTTTGCAGTTTTTGGTCTGGGCTGGGTTTGAACCTGCCACCTCCGGCATATGGGGCCAGTGCCTTACTCCTTTGAGCCCCAGGCACCACCTAAGCAAATATATTTTCAACTGATGTTAAAAATATACATTGAAAATACACTTAGCACTGTGTCATTCTTCCTCTCAAAAACCTTTGAAAGTACTTCTCACAACATTCTCATTAAGTATTCTTAATACAAAGGCATTATTGAGTCTTAGAATGATCTAGAGCTGTGGTTCTCAAAACTTACCTAACATCGAAATCACTTGGCAGTCTTGTTGATACCAAAACCAGACAAAGACAAGGAGAGAAAACTACAGATCAATATCCCTCATGAATAGACATAAAAATCCTTACCAAAATTTTAGCAAGTCAAATCAAGTAATAAATAAAAGGGATAATATATCATGACCAAGTAGGATTCATACTAGGATGTAGGTTTGGTTAGTATTCAAAAATGAATAAAAGCAATTTACCACATTAACAAATTAAAAATGAAAAGCCAGGTGAATATTTTAATAATGCACCAAAAGCATTTGACAAAATTCAACATCTTTTCATGATAAATACATTCAGCAAACCACAAATTGAAGGGACCTCTCCCAGCCTATTTTTAAGCATTTATTTAAAAAAACCCAAAAACCCTATAGCAATCCAAGTACAGTGGTATGCACCTGCAGTCCTAGCTACTCAGGAGGCTGAGGCACAAGGATCACTTGAGCCCAGAAGTTTTGGGCTGTAGAGCAGTATGATCACAGTATTATCATACCTATGAATAGCCACTGCATTTCAACAGCCTAGGCAACATAGTGAGACCCTGTCTCTAAAAAAACAAAACAAAACAAAACAAAACAAAACAGAACCCAAACCTATAGCTAACATCCTACTTAATGGTTAAAGACTGATTATTTCCCTCTGAAAACGAGCTAAGGATGTCAGCTCTCATCATATCCTACTCAATATTGTACTGAAGGTTCTAGCCAATAAAATAAGACAAAAATAAAAATATAAAATGTATACAGATTAGAGGGGAAGTAAAATTGCTTTTGTTCACAGGCAAAATAATATTGCATATAGAAAATCCTGGTTAGGCATGGTGGTTCATGCCTGTAAATCCTAGCATTTTGGGAGGCTAAGGCAGGAGGATCGCCTGAGCACAGGAGTTTGAGGTTGAAATGAGCTATGATGATGCCACTGCACTCTCGCAAGGGTAATAAAATAAGATCCCGACTTAAAAAAAAAAAAAAAAAGGAAAGGAAAGGAAAGAAAACCCAAGGGTAGCTTTAAAAAAGCTACTAGAACTAATAAATGAGTTAAGCAAGATTATAAACTACTACAGGCTTGATATACAAAATTCAATTATATTTCTATATATTAGCAATAAACAATTGGAAATTAAAAAAAAAAAAACCAACTTACAACAGTGTCAAAAATATTAAATACCCAGGGATAAATGTAACAAATATGTCTAAGACCTGAACACTACACCTGAAAACTACAAAACATTATAGAGAGAAATTGAAGAAGAACTAAATAAATGGACATATGTTCTTAAATCAGACTTACTATTGTTAAGATGCCAATTCTCTCCAAACTGATCTATACCATTAGACAAAATCTTAATGAAAAACTTAGCGAGCTTTTTTTCTATAAATTGAAAAATACCGATTCTAAAATTTATATAGAATAGCAAAAAACAGCTTTAAAAAATAACTAACTTAAAGGGTTTATTTCATTTTATGTTTTGAGACAAGAGTCTCACTTTGTTGCCAGGACTAGAGTGCTATGAACTTGTAAACTCCTGGGTTCAAGCAATCCCCGTCTTGACCTCTTAAGTATCTGAGACTACAGGCACACACCACACTGCCCAGCTAATTTTTCTATTTTAGTAAGGACAGTCTCCTTCTTGTTCAGGTTTGTCTTGAAATCGTGATCTTCTATGTCAGCCTCCCAGTGCTAGGATTATAGGTATAAGCCACTATGCCTGGACTGGAGAGTTTAAATAATGTGATTTCAAGACTTACTATACAAAGCTATTATAATCAAGACAGTATAGTATTGGCATAGAGACAGACATAGATCAATGCAACAGAAGAGACAAGAAATAGATCCAAACATATATGTCTAATTGATTTTTCAATAATGGTGTCAAGGCAACAGGATAGGATAATCTTTGTAACAAATGGTGCTGGGACAACTGGCTATCCACATGCAAACTCACACCTTATATACAAATTAATTCAAAATGGACCACAGATTTAAAGTAAGAACTAAAACTATGAAAGTCTAGAAATGCACTGCTCAATATTGATAGCCATTAGTCAAATGTGGTTGAGCACTTGAAATGTGACTAGTATAAATTTAGATATGCCATAAATGTATAATATACATTAGATTTGAAGACATAGTACAAGAAAACTGTAAAAGATCTCAATAATTTTTTTTTTATCTCTTAAGCTATTGAAATGATAATACAGATATACTGGATTAAATAAAATATATCATTAAGTTAACCTTAAAAAATTTTTTTAGGCTTGGCACCCATAGGTCAGTGTTTAGGGCACCAGCACATACACTGGGGATGGTAGGTTTGAACCTGGCCTGGGCCTGCTAAACAACAATGACAACTACAATAAAGAAAATAGCTGGACATTGGGGCAGGCGCCTATAGTCCCAGCTACTTGGGAGACTGAGGCAAGAGAATCACTTAAGCCCAAGAGTTTGAAGTTGCTGTGAACTGTGATGTCACAGCACTCTACTGAGGGCGACTCAGTGAGACTCTCTTAAAATTAAAAAAAAAAATTTTGTTTAAATTATGTATGTGGCTCACATGTACTTTTACCGAATACTGCTGATCTAGAAGTAACCAGGAAAAAAATCTTACGGATTTTGTAAAGATTTTCTAAAATGGTGCATAAAAAGTATGAACTATACAAATAAAAGATGATAAATAGAACTTGTTGAAACTAAAAATTTTTGCTCTTCAAAATCTACCATTAGGGAGGCGTCTGTGGCTCAGTGAGTAGGGTGCTGGCCCCATATGCTGAGGGTGGCGGGTTCAAACCCAGCCCCGGCCAAACTGCAACAACAACAACAACAACAACAACAAAATAGCTGGGTGTTGTGGCGGGCGCCTGTAGTCCCAGCTACTTGGGAGGCTGAAGCAAGAGAATCGCTTAAGCCCAGGAGCTGGAGGTTGCTGTGAGCTGTGTCATGCCACAGCACTCTACCAAGGGCCATAAAGTGAGACTCTGTCTCTACAAAAAAAAAAACAAAAAAACACCAAAATCTACCATTAAAGGCTCAGTGCCTATGGCTCAAGTGGCTAAGGCACCAGCCACATACACCTGAGCTGGCGGGTTCAAATCCAGCCCAGGCCCACCAAACAACGACAGCTGCAACCAAAAAATAGCCAAGTGTTGTGGCAGGTGTCTGTAGTCCCAGCTACTTGGGAGGCAGGGGCAGGAGAATAGCATGAGCCCAGGAATTGGAGGTTGCTGTGAACTGTGATGCCATGGCACTCTACCCAGGGTGACGGCTTGAGGTTCTGTCTCAAAACAAAAACAAAAACCCTACCATTAAGAAAATGAAGACAAATCACAGACAAAGACTGGGGGAATTATTTACAAGTCATTTGTCTGATAAAAGGTATGTATTAAAAATATACAATTAGGCTCGGCGCCTGTGGCCCAAGCGGCTAAGGCGCCAGCCACATACACCTGAGCTGGCAGGTTCAAATCCAGCTTGGGCCCGCCAAACAACAATGATGGCTGCAACCAAAAAATAACCAGGCATTATGGCGGGTGCCTGTAATCCCAGCTACTTGGGAGGTGGAGGCAAGAGAATTAATTGCTTGAGCCCAGGAGTTGGAGGTTGTTGTGAGCTGTGATGCCACAGCTCTATGCAGGGCAACAGCTTGGGGCTTTGTCTAAAAAAAAAAAAAGAAAAAAATTTAAGTAGGCAGCACCTGCTGTAGCTTAGTAGTTAGGCCACTGGCCACATAACCGAGGCTGGTGCGTTCGAACCCGACCCAGGTCAGCTAAAACAAGAATGACAACTGCAGGCCCGGCGCCTGTAGCTTAAGCAACTAAGATGCCAGCCACATACACCAGAGCTAGAAGGTTCAAATCCAACATGGGCCCGCCAAACAACAATGACGGCTGCAACCAAAATATAGCCAAGTGTTGCGGCAGGCGCTTGTAATCCCAGCTACTTGAGAGGCTGAGGCAAGAGAATCGCTGAAACCCAGCTGTGATGCCACAGCATTCTACGCAGGGTGACACCTTGAGGGTCAGGAAAAAAAAAAAAAAGAATGACAACTGCAACAAAAAAATAGCTGGGGCTTGGTGCCTGTAGCTAGGCACCAGCGGCTAGAGCACCAGCCACATACACGGGAGCTGGTGGGTGAATCCAGCCCAGGTCTGCCAAACAACAACAACTACAACCAAAAAACAGCTGGGTGTGGTGGCAGA
Source organism: Loris lydekkerianus (assembly GCA_963574355.1). Classification (NCBI taxonomy): domain Eukaryota; kingdom Metazoa; phylum Chordata; class Mammalia; order Primates; family Lorisidae; genus Loris; species Loris lydekkerianus. The sequence goes on along the minus strand of CAUYPK010078892.1, from coordinate 4,902 downwards.
CACCTGTAGTCCCAGCTACTTGGGAGGCTGAGGCAAGAGAATTGCTTCAGCCCAAGAGTTTGAAGTTGCTTTGAGCTGTGACGCCATGGAACTCTACCTAGGGTGATATAAAGTGAGAATATGTCTCAAAAAAAAAGAAATAGCTGGCTGTTGTGGCGGGCGCCTGTAGTCCCAGATACTTGGTTGTTTCTTCTTCTTCTTTTTTTTTTTTTTGCCAGGGCTGGGTTTGAACCCACACCTCCGGCATATGAGGCCGGTGCCCTACTCCTTTGAGCCACAGGCCCTGCTCGAGTCCCAGCTACTTGGGAGGATGAGGCAAGAGAATCACTCAAACCCAAGAGTTTGAGGTTGCTGTGAGCTGTGATGCCACAGTACTCTACCCAGGGCTTGAGACTTTGTCTAAAAAAAAAAAAAAAAAAAAAAAATATATATATATATATATATATAACTTTTACAATTCAACAATAAGATAACAAACTTAAATTTAAAAAGGGCATGGCTCATACCTGTAATCCCAAAACTGGGGTGAAAGGATTGGTTGAGACTAGGAGTTTGAAACCAGCCTGGGCAACACAGTGAGACTCTGTCTTTATAAAAAAAATTAAAAATCAACCAAGTACGGTGGCTTATGCCTGTAGTCCAAGCTACACAGGAGGCTGAGACAGAAGAATTGCTTGAGTCCAGGAGTTCAAGGTTGCAGTGAGCTGTTATCATAAAACACTATACTCTAGTCTAGCTTTACAGAGCAAGACCTTGTCTCTAAAAAAAAATTAAAAATGACACCAGTATACTCTCCACTCTAGGCAGGGCACCAGAGTGACCCTATCTTAGAAACTAAAGCAAAAACAACCCAAAACAAGTCCAAAATGAGATACCACTTCATACTTACCATAAGAGCTAAAATTAAAAAGACTGTCAATACTAAGTGTTGGCAAGGATTCGTAGCAACTAGAATTTCTATACATTGGAGGGAAGGCAAATTAGTATAGTCATTTCCAACAACAGTTTGTTCATTTATTGTAAGTAAAGCATATGACTCAGCAACTTCAATACTAGATTTCATCTAACAGTATAAATACATCTACAAAGAGAAGGTGTGGTGGCTCATTCCTATAATATCAGCACTTTGGGAGGCCAAGGTTAGCCCCAAAAGTTTGAGACCAGCCTGGGCAACACGGCAAGACCTCACCTCTTACAAAAATTTTTTTTAGCCACACGTGAAGGTGTACACCTATAGTCCTAGCTACTCAGGAGGCTGAGGCAAGAGGATCATTTGAGCCCAGGAGTTCCATGTTGTAGTGAGTTATGATCATGCCACTACACCCAAGCCTGGGCAATAGAGTAAGATCCTTTCTCTTAAAAGACAAACAAACAATATTAGAGCTTTACTCATAATTGCCCAAAGAACTCAAATGTTTCTCAACTGGTGAATGGGAAGACAAATCATATTTCCATACAATGAAATGTTATTTAGCACTAAAAAGGAATTATGTACTGATAAACGCAACATGGATAAATCTCAAAAATATTATGCAAGATTAAGAAGCCATACACAAAAGATTACACTTTACATTCTATAAAAAGGAATTTGTACAGTGTTAGAAGACAGATCAGTGGTTTCCATGGAGGATACTAATTGCAAATACAAATAAGAAAACTGTTTGGGATGACAGAAATGCTGTTATAAAATTCTTTCAGGTGTAACTAATACATAGTAATTTTATTCTATGTAAAATATACAGCAAGAAAGCCAACTAAAATGAACAGACAGACAAATAAAACAACACACAATTTCTGATTTGGCAGGTCTGGAATGGAGCCTAAGAACTTATATCTATAATAAATTCTAATATTCTCAGATGTTGCTGTTGCTGCTGGTCCTGAGACCTCATTTTGAGAATCCTTGGTCTAGCTAGAGGTATTGCCAAAAGAAGTCTACAATAAGCTGGGTGACATCTTTTTGAGGTTTTTTTTTTTTTTTTGCAGCTTTGGCCACTGCCAGGCTTGAACCCAACACCGCCAGTATATGGGGCCGGCGCCCTACTCCATGAGCCACAGGTCCCACACAGCTGGGTGGCATCTTAATCTATGTTCATTCAGTAACACTACCTAGTACTCCTATCTTAAAAGAGCATAGATAGCCAGAAAATACCATGTCTTCTCACATCTAGTGATATGCTTCCTGAAAACCCAGTGTGAAGGACTCTAGATAAAGCAGAGGTCTTTTAACTTTTATTTAAAGCACTTCAGGTTCAGAAGTTAGTGTGGCCAGTCAAAATCTCCCATTTCTGCATCACGGGCATACATTTCTACCATACCAGGATACCTGCTCTGAAACACAGCTAACAGTGAAATTGTACTTGTCCTTTAAGCCTACCCAAATGCCATTTTCTCGATGACACCATATATATTGTTTTCTCTGTTCTCACTGTCATTTATATGCTCCTTCATTATAGTGCTTATCATATTTGGTTCTACTTATCTATTTTAACAAATGTTTACAGGAGAATAAAACCAATTTTTAATTAAAAGAATTATTGACAGTAAGGGCTCTTAGAAAACAAAGACATTCATAGATGTCACATATTTTTGTTAGCTCTTTATCTCTTTCAATGGGAGCATCTTCTTCCCTTTAATGGTATAAGTCTGATAAATCCTTGTGGTTTTGGTGGGGCCAACTCCATCCACAGGATGGACCAATCTGAGTTTTTCCTTCTCCTAGTCCCAGCACTGGGTTCAATGATAGACATATCACTAACCTAGACCATCCAGTTATCTTTCCAGGGCTCTCACCAAAGCCACAGGCAAAGAAAGCTATGCCACAAAAGCCCCAACACTATTTGTAGTTAATTAAAAATGCAAACATTATGGGCAAAGAAAATTATTACATGGTACTTGTTATAACGGTCCAGTCCGCTGTATTGAATTGACCTTACATTATCCAAAAATAACTTGAGAAAAAGTCACCAAGGAAATACTAGACATCTTACAAATCTGATTTATACAGTCTTACTGAAGACTCAGTATTCTGATTTGTGTTGAATTAGCCAAAATAATGCCTTTGTTTGCTTCTCAAACATACAGGAAGTCGAGTCCAACCTTCTTCAGGTTTTAACTGCAATGTATAAAGCTTATTTAGGTTGAAAAGAAAATAATATTCAAAAGAACAAACACTAAAAGCCAAAGAAAAGTGAATGTAGGCAAGAGATCTTCATATGTCAGTGAGATAGACATCAATGGACTTCCAAAGCCCCTTCAGGAAGTATTACCTATTACCTTGCAACAGGAGCTCTCAACAATGGGAGGACACAGAAGTCTTATGAGACAAGTGATGTACTAGAACTTTGGGTGGTGATTTTCAGCAAAGGAGCTATGTAAGATTTATGCTCACCTGAGTGATTATGCGCTCTCCATCCTTATAAATCTTCTCTCCTATTACATCCACAATTTTCATTCGTTCTGATACCTGAAACAATGAACATACTGACAAATTATAAGAATTTGACCATTAATTGAAAATCACAATATCTAAACAACATAGAACTCAGTTAGAATGGTATAATTTGAAAACCAAACAATAGAATCGTTTTAATAGCTTTTCCCAATCCCCATAAACATTCTTACTCAAACAGACTTTTTACCTCTAGAGATTTAAGAAGGGGCACAGACTCAATAAATGATTCAAACATCTTCCTCTTTTTTGCATTGTTTTTCACTATGATTCTTCTAAAAGTCAACCGGTCCTACAAGAAATAACATGAAAATTCTAGTGAATGCCTGTGTAAAAGAATGTCTTATGATTTAGTTAATTTGCCATAGAAATATTAGAGGTCTATGTGGGTTACTGTGTCAATTGAATATTCAATCTCAGAATAATGGATTTAAGAAAAAGACTTGTAACCTGGGCCAGATATACCCCACATGCTATTGTTTATTATCTACTGCTCAATGGGTGCCACCTATGGGTCATAAAATAAAAAGCTCTGAATCAAACGTAAGTGAGCTTACTAATACTGCTTAATGTCAAAAGACATCCTACCAAAAAGAAAGGAGAAAATAAAACCACCATGGTTTCTGATCATAAAATATGTAGAATAAAAAGCTTACAGTTGGGCAGCGCCTGTGGCTCAAGCGAGTAGGGCGCCGGCCCCATATACCGAGGGTGGAGAGTTCAAACCTGACCCTGGCCAAACTGCAACAACAATAACAAAAACAAATAGCTGGGCGTTGTAGTCCCAGCTACTCGGGAGTCTGAGGCAAGAAAAAAAAAAAAGCTTACAGTTCGTACAACATATAAAATGTGCTAGGTGAAACTGCAAAAGACAAGTTCCACAGGAATTTTGAGGTGAGATAGGAAGATCACAGTAGGCAAGAATAAACAAAGATACCGTATGTACTCAAGTATAAGCCGAGTTTTTCTGGCACAAAATTTGTGCCGAAAACCCCGAACTCGGCTTATACTCGGGTCATACAGGTTTATTTGATTGGGTGTGCGCGCACCTAATCAAATGCACATAGTCTCCAGTCGTCTCCTGCACCGTCTTGAGGGGGCGGTGCTTCAGCTAAGTCCACAAGTCACAGCTGAGCTGAAGAGGTTGGCGGCTGAACTGAACTGTATTCCACTGAACTATTTAACCCACAACTATATAACCCACAGCTTGATTACCTGTTAAGCTACGGTTTTCTGCACTTTATTTAAAGTTTTAAAGTTGTTGCTAGTTTATAGTTTTCTTTAGCAATAAATATTGAAAAGCATTTAACCTACTGATTCCTCAATTATTATAATTGTTTTGGGTATATATTTTTATTTTTGAAATTTACCAGTAGCTGCTGCATTTTCCACCTCAGCTTATACTCGAGTCACTAAGTTTTCCCAGTTTTTAGGGTAAAATTAAGGGGGTC